>VCRD01000956.1:86548-162633 GCA_006783055.1 Trinorchestia longiramus | reverse complement strand
AAAAAAAAATATATATATATATATATATATATATATATATATATATATATATATATATATATATATATATATATATATATATATATACATATATATATATACATACACATACGTACATATACATATCCATATACATATACATACATACATACATACATGCATACGTACATGCACATATCACATGTATGTACATACACACACATACACATATGCACATATATACATATGTATACACTCGTATACATCTAAATGACTCGGAAGAAGAATAATCTGAAGAGTAACACTAATTCATATAAAATTCTATTTAGTTTTAGGCAAAACACTATTTATAATCTATCAAGAATTTTTTTTTTGTGCTCTATGAAAATTAAACCTTTCTAACATGTTAACGTTTATCAGGTTAAAAAAGCACCAATATATAAGCCTGAAATATAACAAAAGCAAAAAAAGTAAAAAGTAAAAAACATCCCGGTTTTTGATCAAATTAAATTAGTCGATTTGACTCCAGAGCTGAGGAATTATAGCACGAGTTTGACATATACGTATGTTTCGTTTGAATATTGTTAGCTCTATTTCAGTTTATACTTAAGTTGTGTGACACAAACACATGGTAGACACTTATATGGAGCATGTTTCTTTACTAAGTTAATTTTGTTAATCATGCGTAGGAGCTAAGATTTCTGTATTTGTTTGCTACTTTGATATGCAAAAATGTTGTGTCACGGTTTTTTTTTAATTTTTAATTGATTGGTTTTTCTTCATATGCGTGAGCAGTTTATTCCAAAGCAACGCACCTGAAATTGAAAGAGCCCTTTGTCCAGCATCGGACGAGCGGAAACTGATGTTAACATCGTGTTGTCGATCAGGTTTCACACCCTTGGTAGTGGGTGGATAGAATTTAACAACGTTGGCTGAACTTTGGGGCGATATAGAGAGGAAAATACGTATTTGACCTTGTGAATGAGGAGTCTTTGTTCTATCGGGGTCCAGTTAAGCTTTTCCATGAGAGGTGTTGCATGATCGTTCTTTCTGAAATTTCCTTTGCATACTACTTTAGCAGGAAAATTCATGCATTTCTGTAGCTCGTTTTGAAGACCTTTAGGTATATCTCCCCAGACCAAGTCACAGTAGTCAAAGCGGGATAACACCAAAAATTGGATAGCTAATAATCTAGTTTTTTCGTCAAGCATGTTCTTCACGCGGTAAAGGAACATCAATGTACCGTTAATTTTGCTGCATGTTTTCTCCAAGTGGGATGTGAAAGACATGTTTCGATCAAACCAGACGCCTAATTTTTTACTTTTCCTACTGGTTCAATAATATCATTTCCTAACGTTAAAGTTAAATTCGGGAGCTTTTTTATTGTGTTCTTGGAATCAAAAATGATGCACTGTGTCTTGCTTGCGTTAAGCTTGAGACCATTTTGGTCGTACCATGATTTTACGTGTTTTAAATGTATTTCAGCATTTGATTTTGTCTGAGATAGTTTGGCCGGCGCGCTTGTCATTGCAATTTGTACGTCATCTGCGTACATAGAAATTCTCGTGTTTGACAGCATGGATGGAAAATCATTGATAAAAATCGAGAACAGAAGTGAACCGAGAATAGAACCTTGTGGAACGCCGAAATCGTTTTGTATGGGTGATGAAATTGTGTTTTCTAGTTTGACTGCGTGAGAGCGGTTATATAGTTTCTGTTTCTAAAACTTCAAAGATATTAGCAATAGTCAAATCCAAAAAGGGGTTTGGCGACGCGCTTCGGCGATCGTTCGCCATTGTCAGGCTATGGAGAATGCAGCAGACTATCCATCCTCTTCATGCTGTTGCTGGCTGCGATGTGAGCTGTGGAATTCTGAAGTTACCTTGTAGACTTCGAAGGCTGTTGCCTTCGAAAGTATAGTCAGCTAAAACAATTTAAGGATGCAATGTTTTCCAGTGCACTGATTGTTGATTGACGGCTTGTTTTGTTGAATTAATAATGCTTCCAGAATTTGGTGACGGTTGTACTCGGGTTCATGTAGCAGTATCTTTGTGTTTATTACTAGTTTTTCCCGGGTAAGAGTTTCGTTGTGTTCTTCCATTTCGTGATTTTTTGGACCTCCAGAACCTAAGTGCATAGTCAGGCGTCGGGAAAGGGTGGTTGTTGTTACGCCAATGTACGAGCAGTTATGAGGCTCACAGTCTTCATGGCTGCATTTGTACTCGTACACGACGTTAGTCTGTTTTAGCTCTGATAATTTGGCACTTTGATTATTTTTAGATACGAGGCTCGCGATAGTATGGCTTTTGTAATATATTATGAGACAGAGGTGTTCGCTATCAGAATTACATATCGTGTTGCTTTTTTTGATTTGCTTCAATATGCGTTCGTCTGTTTTATATGCTAATAAATATTGATTTAGGAAATAAATTGTGTGGGTGATGCGATGCGACTGAACTCACCTACGTTCAAACAGAAGTATTGTCTCTTGGATGCAAATTCAGTTACAAACCAAAATTTGATTCATTGAAAAAGCAAACAGAACTTGAAATCCTGTACGGATCGCTTCTGAAAATGGAGAACGACGGAATAATTACAATTAAGCCAGAAATAAAGCCACTTCTCAGAGCCGAAGCTACAAAAAATAGAGATTTCAAACACAGCACCATGTTAACCAAGGAATTGAGAACAGCGTGCAAGCAGCTATAAGATGATCCAAACATAATAGTAAGACGAGCTGACAAGTCGAACACCTTCGTAGTGCTAAACAGAACAGACTATATAGCAAAACTTGATGAAATCCTCAGTGACCAGAAGAAGTTTTCCCGGATCACCTGCAACCCTACCGCAGCACTGAAGACTAAGGTCAACAAACTGATTGGTGCAGTCAATAAAAATAAACAAGAAAAAATTCTCCAACCGGTAATTGGTGAGTACAACCCGGGTTATATTTACGGTACAGTTAAACTCCATAAAACAGGGCATCCGCTACGTCCAATTATTTATCAAATCCCTACTCCTACATACGAAGTGGCTAAACAATTGAACAGAATCATATCACCATACCTACCGGCGAAGTACCAAATTAACTACACCGATGAATTTTTGCAAATCATCAGAGCAACCAGACCACAGGGAATTATCGCATAGCTTGACGTCGAGTCTCTGTTTACTAACATTCCGGTTCCTCCTTCAATAGATATAATTTGTGAAACAGTCTACAAAGACCCTACTGCTGCCCCACCAATTGACGCTAACCTACTCAAAAAACTTTTAATAGCCTGCACTACGGAATGCCCATTCTTCCATGTTGACGGTACCATGTACTTACAAACTGACGGCGTCAGCATGGGAAGCCCGCTCGGTGTAACCATGGCTAACTTTTACATGACAGCATTAGAAAACAAAATTCTGGGAAGTTCAACTGACATGAAACCACACACATACTGCCGTTACGTTGACAACAGCTTCATTGTTACCGACAACATCCAGTCGCTGGAAGAACTAAAAAAACAGCTTCGAAAGAAATTCGGTCCTAAAATTCACTTCAGAGCTTGGGCTGCAAAACAAAATAAACATCCTTTACGTCCATATCGAAGTAAAGGGCAACAACTACGAAACATCAGTTTATCAAAAACCAACCAACGCTGGCATCTACCTACACGCTAACACTGAAACTCCTCAACGATACAAAGATAGTACTATAAAAACCCTGATTCACCGCACCTATAAAATTCCTCCATTGTGGCAGCTCTTTCACAGCAGCATTGTAAAATTGAAGCAAGCATTCATCAACAATGGTTATTCCAATACCCTGTTCGACAATCTTTTGAGGTATTATCTGCTAAAAGTAAACTGCAGCATAAAGAAAGAACTAAATCGCATCACGCACACAATTTATTACCTAAATCAATATTCATTAGCATATAAAACAGACGAACGCATATTGAAGCAAATCTTAATAAGCAAAACGAAATGTAATTCTGATAGCGAACACCTCCGTCTCATAATATATTACAAAAGCCATACCATCGCGAGCCTCGTATCTAAAAATAATCGAAGTGCCAAATTATCAGAGCTAAAACAGACTAACGTCGTGTACGAGTACAAATGCAGCGATGAGGACTGTGAGCCTCATATCCGCTCGTACATTGGCGTAACAACAACCACCCTTTCCCAACGCCTGACTATGCACTTAGGTTCTGGAGGTCCAAAAAATGACGAAATGGAAGAACACAACGAAACTCTTACCCGGGAAAAACTAGTAATAAACACAAAGATACTGCTACATGAACCGGAGTACAACCGTCTGCAAATTCTGGAAGCATTTTTAATTCAACAAAAGAAGCCGTCAATCAACAATCAGTGCACTGGAAAACATCGCATCCTTAAATTATTTTAGCCGACTGTATTTTCGAAGTCAACAGCCTTCAAAGTCTACAAGCCAACTTCAGAATTCCACAGCTCGCATCGCAGCCAGCAACAGCATGAAGAGGATGGATAGTCTGCTGCATTCTCCATAGCCTGACGATGCGAACGATCGCCGAAACGCATTGCCAAACCCCTTTTTGGATTTGACTATTTCTAATATCTTTGAAGGTTTAGACCCAGAAACTATTTGTAATTTTAGACGGATTGAAAAGCTTAATAAAAAGCTCGTATCATCCCAATTTGGCATTATTTTTAACCAGACATGTATCAATGAAGGACTGCTTCCTAAGTATATATATATATATATATATATATATATATATATATATATATATATATATATATATATATATATATATATATATATATATATCAAGGACATATCAAGGACTACTATAACCAGGACGTGCACGGCCGTATAGCTGACTACGGTAGCGGAGGCCATTGCATTCTTTGAAACATAACATTTTCTATCGGACAAATTGATCAAAAATTACTTCTTTCAAGCAATAGAAGGGATAATAAGGTTTTACAGTGAATTTTAAATGGTTTAAAGCACTGTAATGCTTTGAAATACCAATTTTAACTGGACTTAACATGTATTATTGTATAAGCTTAGTGGCCACTTTATAGAAAGCTGAGTTGATGCAGTTTTAGACTTTACAAGTTGATTATAGTTAAACCTTTTCCAATGCAAACAACCAAACATACAAACATTCACGCATATAAACAAACAGACATAGAAGCAAAAACCTACCAAACTTTAGCGATTAGTCAGCCAACCGGGCCTTCTTGACAGAGGTGAAGGACTGCATTCTTCTGCTAGTCTTTCTCTGAGGGGTTGACAGCAAATTTGAGGGGTTGACAGCAAATTGAGTGAGTGTAGTAGTCGTCAGAATAATGCCTTTCTTTGACTCGTACAGTTCCTTGACGCCTGCAAATGATTCCGTGTTTCATTGTCATGACTGATCTTCTGGCCCTTCTCACTGATCCAGTTGTTGCAGATGCAGTTGTTTAGCAGATGTAGCTCCAGTTATTTAGCAGATGTACTGTGTCAAAAAGGAGAAACCAGACACGCTTGTGGTCAAGAGGATGCTTGGCTGTGGCACTGCAATTACCTATTGATTAGAATAGAAGTGGCCTTGCAGTCTCTGTTGTTCTCGGCCATGCCACTCAGCAACCCACCAGAAATTGAAACAGTTGGGCGAATATGTACTTCATCTACCAAGAGCAACATTCTTCCATCGCAGTGTCTGGAATTTGTCAAATGTTTCCCTCAGCACCTGGTCCTTGTCAATAGATGAAGTGATGTACTGCAGCTTGCGTTTGCATGGCAGCACCAAAAAGTCTCTGAGCTATTCATTATTACATTTCGGGTATGATTGAAGAGCAAAACAATAATCATTCACGGAAAACTGCTTCTGTGATAAAAGTTCCAACAGACGTCAAAAATACCAACTTCTTCTTCTTCTTCTCGGTGTCGACATAGGCTGACGTGTGAGCTTGAAGGGTGACAACATTTTGGACCGTTTTGTCAAACGGGATGTCATACATGGTTCATTGCCAAGCGCACAGTTTCGTCGGACTGCGTATACGATCTCAAACCATTGTTGGGATGAAGTATCTTAAACAGCGGTACACTAATGCCGTTTTTGAACGCACTGAGCGTTAGTGGGGAAAACAAAGTGGGCTCGTTTTCGAAAATCACAGACAGGCTGCACTCACTGAAGTTGTCAGTCATGAACAAACACACAAGCCTTTCTTTCGATCTTGAAATAATCAAGTTCTTGTACTGCTTGTGCAGGTTACGTTCAGGTTTGAAAGCATCAAATGAAGTAATCTTATCCTTCTGAAGAAAATACCTCACTTGTTGGTCTTCCACTTCGCCGGGGGAGATGGCAGACATGAAGCAGGCACATTGAAGATACTGGGAGGGATTTCACTTGTTCACACAACCCCACACTTGTTCGGCATTTTTAATACATATAATTAGTAATAAACTTTGTAAACAAACAGTATCCACTTAGAAATGCAGCAATGTGCCTCGAAACAAACAACAATGTCCGATTCAAACCGAGCGACAGACTACGACAATGTTCGCACTATGACAGATGGGTGTTAACTGAACTCAGTGAACTGGCCTCCGCTAACGTAGTCAGCTACATGGCGGTGCACGTCCTGGTTGTAGTAGTCTTTGATATGTATATATATATATATATATATATATATATATATATATATATATATATATATATATATATATATATATATATATATATATATATCAAGGACTTCTTGCAATTTACTTATTAAGCCTCGTATCTGCCTATACATTTGAACTTCTGGGTCTAGCTTTACAGCATTAAGATCTCATGAGTTTATTCTGACTTTGCATTATGACATCTTATGTCTAGACATTCTTTCCATACATTTTAGTTCACTCAAATTCGCACAAACAAGACAAATTTCTGCGATCTTTCATTTTGCACCCCTAAAAAATTTTATCGAGTAGTAGTCTTCATGTATACCTAATTAATATATCAACAACCGATATAATAAGCCTTACTACAGTTAAGAATAAGAATATTGAGAAAGGGAGATGAATTCATCAGTATGCAGGCCAAATTAAATTGTCACCAAGAACTATTTACTAACTGAATGGCCACCTTTTATTAAGAACACTATCAAGAAAAAATCTTCTTAGCTCAAATTAAATAACCCAAAAGACACTTGTCTTCTTCACACTAATTATGAGATAACTTCCTATTTAATTATTAGCTAACTTTTTTAAATCACAATTCTTTTGGTGTGACGATATAGAAATCTAGCTTTACTATTATTTGTTAATTAATTGATTAATGACGAATCATTTTCTCTGTTTCAAAATACACGTAACACTCGGTTTCAAATGCATGGTTTTTATGCATGCTGCTTCTCTTTCCGTATTTCTTATCAATACATGTAACATAGTGAAACATATGAAAAGAAAACTTGACATGATCGCCTTGGAGGGCCCTAAGCCTCAACATGAAATAATTAAAATGTTTCTTTCTTCCTTAATGGCAGACGTGGGGAAGGATAGAAAATACACACAAAAAATTAACATGTTCTATTTTAATGGTCACAAAAATGAGTAATGGAAGCAGTCTACCGTATTGTGGGAGATGAGCCACAAAATATTATGCCCTATTAAAACAAATTAATCGTATTCCTAACTGCTGAGTGGTTAGATACGACACTGAACAATCAAAATTGAATGCTCTCATATCGATAATGCGAAAATTTTCCAAATTGCTGACCTTATTTTACTTTGAAATTACATCAACCTTAGCACTTGCCATTAGCACTGGATATTCGATATTGGTGACGAAATATGAAGATTTAACACTGGCAAATAACACCTACAAACAATACTCGCTCTCTTCCTCTATGAGCCATCTAAATGCTGCAACAGTGTACAAATAAGAATTCCCACAACGCACGCATCTTAGTGAACGTGTAAGATCTACTTCCACCCGTCAGCGTGATAGTTCTAATTTAATTCGTTTTAATTTAATTTGTCACTTGCCCTACATATTCCTTAGGCGTCAAATTTACTGTATATGGCTACAAGCAGGTCACACCTCCCCCAGACAAAATCAAGCGCTAAGTCCTTTTACTCTCAGCGTCCCTAACGTTTTATACGTGTGGTTGAACCATGTAAAATATACTACACTCGTTCTGTTCTCGAGTGTGGAATTTCCCCCCATTAATTTCGTGCTTGAGTTTTTCTCCCCGCTTAGACATCTAGCCGCCCTTCTTATCGATTGTTCACATTCTTTCCCGGCGCTGCGTGCACACCACTACACATTTGCCGCCGTGCAACACATTCACATGACACATACACACGTGTGCCATGACACATAACAATTTCCAGATGGAACTATCTATTCTGAAATTAATTTTACCGGAAAATGAAAAAAAACAGACTCATCTCTGTTGTTTCTAAAACAATTCTGACAGGAACATTTTTTTATGAGGTTCAACAGCAGAAGCTATCATAACAAAAAACAACAGTACACAGAAGTTTGAGGAACAGCTATTTTTCTGTAACATGAAATCCGTAAACTAAGACTGGAACTGAAACTGAAACCGAAACCCGTCAGAGAGAGACTGAAATCGCTAATAGAATTGCTGCTAACTGAGCGATAGCTGAGACCAAACTGCTGGGCACTAAGCCTCAAGGCTCGTGATTGACTATGATCTTCTATAGACAAGGGTTACAATTTGAAGTTGCAACTACGATTAAATTTTTCATTTTAAAATGCTAGTTTCAAATGACATGAAATACGTATAAAACTTAACTCTAAAATATTATTAAATTACATCATATTTTCGTATCGACTCCAAGATCATTCTAAATTAATTATGATATTTCCGAGGCACTGCAGGAGTACCCCCACCAGAAGCGGAGCGTCAAAGAAGCTTAGAATAATAACTAGTTTTAGGCAAATACAGTTAAATTCGAAATATTCCTTGTCAATCACTACTCCTAAGGAACCAGAAGTGAGATATTCTTACGAACATGAACACGATAGTAACCAATGAGGCAGTGCTGTTGACAAAAGGTAGGTACACCTTACCCTAACTTATTTTAAACTTAGAGTGATCTCTGAATTACCGAGCCACTCCTGATAAGATGTTAGTGCGTCAGCGTCAGCTGGTGCAGACGCAAGATTATACAAACATTGATTGGAATCGAAAATGTAAACAAATTGAGTACACACTGAGCGAGACATATAGTAGGGGACAATAATCATATTGTGCCCTTTAACATACTCAACTGTTGTGATATACTAAAGAGAGAATGCAAATTGTTGTCGTTACGGATGATCATATTATGTAAGTATTCATTGCGAATAGAAGCAGATACGACAAACGAGCGACTTGAAATGAAGTAAGTAACTCTCTGTCATAAAAAATGCATTGTTTGTAGGTTAGGCAAGTTCTCATGAGAAGGCAATAAACATACGTCTAGAACCGAAGGGCTTTGTTCAAGAGCAGAGTCAACAGCGTAACATGAGCTGTATGAGAGTAAGTGAAAAGCGAATGCTCTGAATAAAGAAAGACAGAGTGAGTTGGAAAGTAGGCAAGAGTTTGTTTTAGATCTCCAAAAGGGAGCTCAGCTGCTTCAATCCAAGTTAACTCTTTATCTACGACGCGATCATGCACAACATAGAAAACACAGTATCAATTTATACGAACATTGACATCAATGTTTAGGAGAACTTGAGCATGCCCGTGCGGTGACGGAGCTCGTGAAGTTAATGAGGGTAAGCGTGGTCGTTAGAATGAGCAGCTTTTATGACAGGGAATTCGATACAGTTTGCGCTCCCCATGTATTCGAGATATATGTGCTGAACAGCATGGACGACATTTGTCCGGTTCCTTCTTCGAAACGAAGACGGTGTGAAGTCACAGGGTAACTCGAGTACTGGATCATACCAGCATTATTAAAAAATGAAGTGTAACTTTAATTGCCTTCAGTTTAATATCAATGAACGTTTCAGTTTTAAAATGCATGAATAATTGATTTCCTCAATAAATGAGGCGGATTTCTCTCTGACGGGTTTCAATTTTTACGCAGCAGTCAGTCTCAGGAATTTACAACGTATGGCTGCACGTGCGGTATGAACGTGCGCCATCATTATGATCAAACGGAATTATCATTATCAGATGCCATACGCATTATCAAAAAGTATAGTCATCATAAGTCAGGTTACGAAATTCATGAAGCAAAATTAAATATGAGCAATAAGGGAACTAGCCTCAATGAAGAATGATGGGGAGAGGGAAAAAATATAGCTCAATATAGAGAAGAGTGAATAGAGTAGCAGGAAAAAGGCACAGAAAGTAGACACGAACACAGCCCGGTAAAAATGTTTACGATTAGTTTACTTCCCTAACGTTCGCTGGAAGCCCGGCAGAGTTTGTTGTGGAGTCTAATCAAAGGCCGGCAGAGGTTAATTGAAGCCAGCCTGACTGAGGCTGGGCTGGAGCGGTGGTGCAGTGACGGTTACTGCTGTTGCTTCCTCTTGTAGGGCGGATGTGTCTTCGAAGGAATTCTTTGATAGGTTTTTGGCTTTCAACCGTTGGCTGGAGGAAGGTTGAGTTTCACAGTAGAGTGTTCTCCGATGCAGTCATTGTTCTTTGGTGAGGCAGTATATTCTTAACTGGGCTGTTTTTCGAGCTGGATATGAATGTTTCGCAGGAGAATGTTTCTTCACAGGGTTTGTTTCTTGAGCTTCATATGAATGTCTTGAAGGAGGGTATTTCATCAGCGGGGTCACCAATTTGGGGGACAGCTATTTTTCTGCTGTCGTTGTTTTGATGGGGGTTTTGTGTTCTTCGGGGGTAGTGATACGATCGGCTTCGTAGCTTGCAGATTTATTATAGGACACGATTAAAATCAGAGCGGAAGTTGAGGCAAGATCGGGAACCAAAACTGAGAACTTGAAATCCGTAAACTGAGGCTGGAACTTGTTGTTAAGACTAATAGTTGCAGCTCTATGGTATATTCTAACCGTAATTCGCTTACCTCTATTCGGCTTGCTCTCCCGTTGGTGGCGTGTCTCGCGACTGATGTACGTCCTCCAACCGTGTACAATGATGCGAATTCAACAACCTTCGACCGTGACTCACAACCTCTACTTGCGTGACGATTATCCCTATACTAGTGTTAGTAACTGAATCTGCTTAGCCTAATACTTTACAAGCACAGATCTCCACGACAACGACTACTTTTAACGAACAACCAACGTGCAACCTGCACCTGCGCCGCTTCTCGGGCCCACAACCACAGCAACAACACGTATACGACAGGGCTCAACCCGCGACTGACGCTGCCCCCGCATCGTCTCTCCCTCAAGCTCAGGCGTCGCCGTTGAGGTGCCAATTACTAATTTATACATTATGCCACAGAACTGAAACTGAAACTGAAACCCGTCAGAGAGAGACTGAAAGCGCTAATAGAATTGCTGCTAACTGGGTGATAGCTGAGACCGAACTGCTGGGCACTAATCCTCAAGGCTCGTGCTTGACCATGATATTCTATAGACGAGGGTTACAATTTGAAGTTGCAACTACGATTAAATTTTTCACTTTAAAATACCAGTTTCAAATGAAGTGAAATACGTATAAAACTTAACTCTAAAATAGTACTAAAATATATTATATTTTTGTATTGACTCCAAGATAATTTTCAATTAATTACGATTTTTCCGAGGCATTACAGAAGTTATCGATCTCGCGACATCATGATTCAAGAATGTCGCTTGTGGGCTATGATTAGATGCCCTGTGCTTATGTCACTAACGCATCACGGCCTTCCATGATGTCAGTGTCCTAAATTTCCCGAATGAACCTATTATGCTTTACTGATCCTACTGGGAAGTCGCAGCATTGGTGGCATGTAGAATTGCTTATTGTCATGTCAAATTTCACTCGTAGAATCGTAGGCTAAGTAGCTTCAGTTATTACGATATATAAGGAATGTTGGGCCGCTCAATAGAGGCTGTGAGCCAAAGTACGGTTATTTTTTTCGAGACGTGGCAAGATCTCATATGGTTAGAGCAATAAAGCTGATTTCATACCGAATAAGCTGTTCTTCCACAAACAAAGAGAAAAGAAAGGAGGATGAGAGAATTTGAATTATAAAGGGGCATAGAGTTGAGTATTTAAAGTTGAATTAGATGCAAAGAACTGAGGAGGGATCATATGGACTTCGTTGCTGACAACCACGAACACCATAACGGTTGCAGCAAATTTGGTATGCATAACTATTAAACCTTTAAGATGGTCTGCATCAGAACCATCAGGTACAAGGTGGGGCATAAATATTGATACAAAAAAATTTTAGTTAAAGATATTTATTTCGAGCTTTGACTTTAACAAATAGTTAGCAATTTACTAATCTACTATGTACTACAAAAAAATTATTCAAAATAATCCCTTTCTTCCCTCACTACTTTGCCAAATCATTAAAAAAGTATTTAATGGCCCCACAAGCAACTTCTAATGGTATTTTCTCCCATCATTTATTCAATTTTAACTTAAAAACTTTGATACTTTGGTAAGGAGTTAAGCAGGCTTCACCTTGATAATTATTTTTTAAAAATTATGTAGGGTAATATTTGCGAAATAATAATTACTAAAATTGATTTGAAAACATGTAACACGAATTATGCTCCACCCTATATTCATGTTTTCAAATACATTTCTGATCAAGATCTAAATTTTTCTTGCCAAAGTAACACTAAACCACATATCCTTCAACTAGACAGTTGGTTTTACCACCAGTTATACCAAAATAAACAATTTGCGCTTGTATTTTCTGACATAAATTGACTTCTCATCATGCAAGGCATATCTCATGTTTTCGTGGACTACGTACAGTTTAGATTATTCCTTTAGACATTTGAATATTTCTTCAAGTGACATCATGGATTTCCTGCATTTAAACGAATCAAACAAATCCTGGATCAAACAAATTTTGTAGATAAATTCAGGTGTTCTAAGGACTTCGTAGCGTTTGGAGTAGTTTTTACGCTGTAGGACTGGAAACATATTTTTATGTTCGGTCTGTGGCTCCTCGCCCATTTTGTAGACGAAGACCCCGGCGACCACTAAATAATGTATACCCTTCTATACATCTTGAATAGCATTTTAACAGAGATGATATATATATTGCTTATAATTACTTTTAACCGGTAGTTTATGGCGATAGACACATTCATTGATGCTACTTCGATGTTCAGCAGCTCGTCATATACGATGCCTCCTATATTCCACCAACTACTAGCACAGATTACTGTGAATGGAATTCTGTGTCTGGGGGTCAAACTCATTCATTATTACGTGATGGCTATTGTTTATTCGTTTTCCATGAAACAAAACTTATTTCCATCATGTTTAACAGTTCTGGTATTTATGATATCAGTGGTATTATGTCATGCCTGGTTAGCAGGATACTGTAGATGTTAAACGCAAAGTTCGATTCAGACCTAAACTCATTCTTTACATGCTTTTTAATTTACGTGAGATGTTCGTAATCATACAAACACTGCATATTACATTCATGCACGAAATCCGAGAGAACTTCACTAGATTCGATGCAACAGTCTCATAAAAAAATTCGTCAAAAAAGTCAGTTAAGTTGAAATTGCAATATGTGATCCATTTATTGCACAGATAACATGTACGGGGTGTCCCAAAAACATGTAGACATTTTTAAAAGGATGTAGTTTGTAGGGGGTAATAACGTTGTCTGGATACAAAATAAACTTTAGATCTTGCTTTTTTGAATGAGACCTATCCCAGCTTCCTAGTACCAGTAGTATTCAAACTACAGCTATTAAAAATGTATATATTTTTTTGGGGACACCCTGTATGAGCTGTAACTGGATACGGATTACTTTAGAAATGCTTTCAATTGCTTCTGCAGCTGTGCAACGACGAAAATGCATTTCTCGATATTCTTATTATACAATATATGTATATATATATATGTATATATATATATAAACATATATATATAGCGTTGCATACTCAAACATAATAACCACAAGTCGCAGACACCCGTTAAATAGATATTAAAGTTCAGAAAGATCAAGTACATAAAAGTTTAAATATTTCTCGTCAGATATAACTTTGCTTTGACGTGAACGATTTGTTCATAATCTAGGAGTAAAAAAGAACAATTACTTCCCAAACTCCCTCATATGTTCTATTTGTCTCATATTCTGTTCAAATTTCAAAAGCTAAAAATTTATGTTGAACTTGTCTGTAAAACTTTCAAAGTTTTCGCTGGCAATAAAATCATGAACTGTGAGTGTAAAGTAAGAAGATAATCCCGAAACATTTTTATATTCCCTATATAAGCAGAGGGTTCTTTTTGCCCTGGTTTCCAAGTTCTAATTGTCGATTCTATAATGATTGGCCTTTACCAGACATATGATTTAAAAATCTGCGCTGACTTCAACAGAGCTATGAAGTGTTGAATACCCACAATAGTTTGACATCGTCAGAAATACGCACTCTCGTAACTAATGCATCCCATGATACTTTTTATGACTTGCACAAACAGTGTGTGTCTAGTTTGCGCTTTGGAGGGGTGCGTCTCAAACAAGTGGAGGATGCTAGATTTTCATATGAATGAAAATCTAGCATCCTCCAAGCCTATGTATTTCTAAAACTGCATGGCACATGAAACGGAGGAGCTTTCAAAAATAATTTTACGTTAGCTTGGATACAAAACTATAAAAAGTGAAGATTGTGCCAGGCAGGTCATAGTCCTCGATAAATACCATCGTCATGACGATGTTGGACGGTCAAGACGCGCCTGCGTGATCTTACTTCGTCCCAGTCGACGTAACAGCCGTCAATGTGACGGTTAACTTCACTGGATTTCGGGTAGCCTGTCCGGCCGTGTGTCACTCGTACGTTGTCTAGTGTCATGATCGAACCTGCGAATTACAAATCAAACGATTATTGTTAGTAAACACGAGACATAGGAAACCAGCTCCAAGTACTCCACAATTCTCATGGGAATTCTTTAACTCCTTTACGCCTTAAAATGTCATATGTAAGTTTAAAATTTCAAAGTTAAACTTGAACTCTACAGTTATTAGGAAATTGTAAGAATCAAATTTCCTAAAAGGAATTTTAGCTTTTGAAAATTTGTAATTCAGCTAATGTCAAGACTCCCTGCATTATTTCCCACGGTAAAAGAAGAAATGCTTGTTGCATAAGTATGTTGGAAGCTTACATACAGAATTGTTGGCATTTTTACTCCATTTTTTTCTTCTGTTTCGTGCTCTCTTATGTATAAGCCTGCGTTCTTGAATGAAGCTTCGTAGTGTCGAAGCATTGCGCTCATTCACTGTATGTTAATCTATTAATAATATTAATAATTAACTAGTAATAATAATATTTAGGGATTTCAATATAAATTAAAGACGGAATGGCTGATGCCAGTATTTAGAAATAATAGTTAGGCACGGAACAATAACCACATTTTAGGGGATTGATAAAAAAATAGCTTCACAGAATTTCATCATTTGTGGGTAGCGATCGAATTATGCTGGGCACTAGTTAATAACTAATGGTATTCGGATAGTTTAGTGCCTTTGAAACTTTCTTCTACGGTCATACCAATGTTTCACTATGGGATCCGGATGGAATTCTAGCAGGCTATGGTTTCCATCGTCATCTCGGCGGCCCTTAGCTTGTCAGCCTTCTAATTCCCCAAGAAGACCATTGTTATTTATTCATCAAACATGACGATACTCAAGTATCACTTATTACAGAGAGGGTCAATGAAGTGTAGACATAGATATGTATTTATAGCCCTACATCGAAGAAAACACAAATTACTTTTTTCTAAAAGAAACATATTGACGGACATGATAACTTTATTATATTAAAAAAACTTTCACGGGTTAGAACGAGGCAACGAAGCCTCGAAATGAGTTTTCTATACGGAGCACACACTTTTTTGTGCAGTATTATCCCAACATTTGCTCAAGGAGCGCTTCATCGAGGTAAAATTCAGACTAAAATTGGAGTGAGACTTTCATTATTATGAATAAAATTCCTCACCTTATCGGTTTGGTGTCAAAGAAATTCTCAGACTGTCGGTTTGTACACTAAAGATGATGATGGTCATTTAGTCATTCAGGGGTTGGACTCAAAATGTATGAAGATGACTCGTAAAGTTAATTGGTGCACAGAATCTTCTCTGGCATAGGGGACAAGAAATCATGGCTCCGCTCAAGGACCTGTTAGCACTGGCTGTCCTTGCTCACCGGCGCGATTCAGCCGCCGCTTTTCTGTTGGCTTGCCATGATTCAGTGCACTTGCGAACAATTATCCGCCATGTTGTGTCTTATGCAGTTAGATTCCACACGCTGGTATTGATGCCATCAACCTTCAACGCAACTTCCAGTGAACCCTCATAACGCCTTTCAGCATTTTCGGCAGTGCTCTGCGAGCTGGCCAACTGGTAAACTGATACATTGGTACACTATTACACTCGTACACCTCTAAACTGGTACACTAGTACATCCGTATACTGATACACAGGTACACTTTATCCCACTGTTACAAAGGTGAGGGCTATTGTCCAGCATACTTTGAGCTTTACCGCTGCTCTGATGACACGTCTGCGCTACACATTGTTCCGATGACACGTTTACTCTCCACATTGCTCTGATGACACATTTACCCTACACATTGCTCTGATGACACGTCTGCTCTACACATTGCTCTGATGACACGTTTGCCCAACACATTGCTCAGATGGTACGTTTACCCTACACATTGCTCTGATGACACGTCTGTCCCATATATTGTTGTGATGATACGTCTGCGCTACTCATTGCTCAGATGGTACGTTTACCGTACACATTGCTCTGATGACATGTCTGTCTCATAAATTTTTGCTTAGTCTTCCGAATGCAGCGCTAACTTTAGAAAGTCTGGTAACCACTCAATCATCCATGGGTGGATCTATTGATAGTGCGCAGTCAAGGTACATTTACTTTTCCTTCTCAATCAGTTGCAGCTCGCTGATAGCAATGTTTGATTAAGATTAGGTCTTTCGAGGTACTGGCTGGTGCATGACTTCCGTTGTTTTGGTGCTCAATGTATGTAATGTAAAATTTGTTGTCAGATTCGGCAAACTTATCAGCCCTGCCGAATACACTGCTCGAGTTTTTGAAGCAGCATTCAGGGTACATTCCCTTGTAAAATGAAACCAGCTGGGGATGACTGGTATTATCTTTTTTGTACGAATCATCTACAAATTAAAGACTGAGCCCTCGGTGCGATGGTTGATGTTAATACCCACCTCAGTTTCTCAGTAGGCATTCGTCAAGAAGGTAGAAATATAATACTGAAGAGAATAGTGGCAAGGAAACATCCTTTTTTCAACATGTTTGAGACAGGATAAAGCTGGAAAGTCTCACAAGTGTCCTTAATGGCTTTTATTCCATTGCAGAGTCGTTGCACAACAGTCACAAATTTCTGCGGCTTCCGTAACTTGGGATGATTCTCCAAAGGCCATTTCTGCTGACTGTATCATATGCTTTTTTCAGGTTGATATTAGTAGAACAAAAACAACATTCTGTTCTTGATATCTTGTAGCTGTCTAGCAGTGAATACAACATCGATAATCCCACGTCTTTTTCGGAAGTTATACTGGTTTCCTGATAGAAAACCTCTCAAGATGCATCAGTTCATCCCATAAGTTCTGTCCGAATACAAATGGAGAAAACATTTTATGAAAATTTATTTGTCGCTGTTGAATCCGCTGTTATCTATGATTTATGTTCATCTACTTATAAGCTTTTCATTCCAATGAAAAAGCTCGATCGATTTCGACGAGAAGAGATCTGAAATTTGAGCTTCGATATTTTTTCATAACTTTTGAGTATTAATCCATTCAAACTATTCTTGAACTACGGAAAAATGGTTGTTTGGAAGAATACGGAACGGAAAAGAATGTGTATAATAAATTTTCTCCCAACTAAGTTCCTCGATCTTCTGTGATGTGAGCTTTGCATTATGAGTTCCTGCATTGTTTTGATGACTTGATACTGGACTGTAAATTTACGTATTTTAAAATATATCTTCCTCGTGCAAGAAAGAACTTATTTAAATGGTATGCAATCTGCTTACATCCTGCAAATAATTAAAAAAAATTATTCTTCTCTGCGCTGAAACGTTTCTTTGTTTAGTTTACCGATTATAGCACATAATAATTTGAATTTTCTCAGATGATAAAAATGACCTTTACGGTCGAAATGTTCATCTTTTTAAACATTTGTTGCTGTTTTTTGGGAATTCCAGCCAATAAAATATAAGCTGCTGGTAGCTTTCTTTGCTCCGCGGTTTTTTAGTGAACTTCTGCAAAAAGCAAAAAAATTACCACCGGTCACAAGTGCATCCAAAAAAGTGAAACAAGTTCACGAAAATGAAAAGAAGAACAGATCTTAACTCGTAACTGGCGGCTTCCTTCACATAATTCACGAGGCAGCCAATTTTCGAATTTTGAAACTCCTCCAAGATGTTAAAAATGACCGTCAGCTGTTTGATTCGAACTAAGCTTCCAGGTCAATTACAAAATTCACACTGCAGTCACTCTGCAGAATTTTCTTCAAGTGATGGAACTAGAAGATTTTCAATAAAATCAACTTGTCGCACTGTTCGGGCTTTATCATCAAGGCTGAAATGTCCATCTCTGAATTTAACGAACTATTTTCTGTGTTTTACTACAATTAGAGAGCAGAGAGATTCCTCGATGATTACCACAAAACTAAAAACTTCCCTCATGTTTATGTAGGTGGACAACAAACGGATCTCTTACAACCTGTAGAACTGCTTCATGTAACTAAATGAGCTAGAACAGATGATGGAGTTTATTCGTCAACGCCGTATAGCCTTCTATTTAGATTTCAGCATGAACAAACTTTGGCCCAGGTACCTCACAAGCGTTTAAGAGCAGGATTGCCTGAAGGTTTTCGTAAATAGTTAAAACGTCCCAGCTCAAAACGTAACACAAAACGTAACACAAAAAAGTAACACAAAACACAAAACGTAACACGTAACAAAATCACCAGCTTGGTCGACTGGTGATCACCAGCTTGGTCGACTGGTGATCACCAGCTTGGTCGACTGGTGATCACCAGCTTGGTCGACTGGTGATCACCAGCTTGGTCGACTGGTGCTCACCAGCTTGATCGACTGGTGATCACCAGCTTGGTCAACTGGTGGTCACCAGCTTGGTCGACTGGTGATCACCAGCTTGGTCGACTGGTGATCACCAGCTTGGTCGATTGGTGAGCGAATCTGCTTGCGAGCGGAAAGACCCGGGTTCGAATCCCGCTGCAGATATGGTTGACGCGGCTAGAAATACGGCATGGGACTTGGGTAAACAACCGAATAATTATCGAAGTAATTATCTGACCCAAGAATGGTCCCGAAGGTTCGTTCCTATAGCCTCATTCTATTCTAAATTCAACGAAAACGTACCAAATTTGACGGAAACGTATCCAATATTAAGATTTATTAAATAATGTCACTATTTTTATATTAATACCTTTTTACGCGTTTTTTTAACGTGCTCCTAAACTCATATTATGCGTTCGTTGAACATATTATTTCTACATCTTACCAATTGTATACTTTTTTGTAAAAATATAACATAACTTATATAACTTATGTAACATAATATTAACTGAACATTGATCAAGCATATGCATTTTTTGCATTATTTTAATATATTCTAACACGAACAGAAATCGTGTTCCATTACTAAGGATATTTTCTCTGCATATACGGAGAGAAAAATATAAATGTCTATTAATGTTTCACCAAGTAGTTTCTTTTTCAGTGTTGATATATAAATTCTCTTCTGTTATCAACTTAATTGTTGGTAGAGCTTCCAGTGTGTATAGTTAGTGTCAGCAATTAGATATTTCGAATACAAAAGAGAATAATACAAGGCAGGAAATATATTTCAACTGCAATCTGTTTTTTTAATATAATATTTAGGAGAGAAAATGAACAGTCGAAACACAGAGAAAAATGAAGCAATGAGAGTAGGCTCAGCATTAGTTTCAGCAGTAATGAAAAACGAAGATCATCACCGCTTGTTTCTTTCGAAACATCATTCCAAAATTTTGCTGGCTCTTTTTCACTAATGCGAAACGTGTCTCTACAAAAGTGAGTTCTTTCGGTGTTTAGTTGCTTTTACTTTGTTTTTAATATATTATTGGACAATTTCAATGGAAGAGGAATGATAGAGTGTATTTTCCCCATATTAACGTTATCTGGATCAACTGCGTGAAATGTATCATTTCACAATAACTGATTGGAAATATACTTCATTAATAGTACATAAAAGTTTAAGATCTTTATTCACAATTACTTAAGGTCTTTGTCAGATCGTAAATTTCCTGCAATCGTCTAAAACTAATCAAGTTCATGCTCTTTCTTGCCGCTGTCCCAGCTACTCTCGAACTGCACAGTGGTGGGATGCAATTGAACAAAACGTTTTTCGAATACATACTCATTATGTGGCAGTCGGTAGATGGCGTCAGTATTAACAGTGGAGGGATGGTTGAGTAAACTGTCATAGTATTTAGCCCAACTGCCTAAAATCCACTAAATCTAAGATTATATTTTTAACAACGATTCCTTGAATGAGAATGCTGTAAAATTTTGCATACACCACTTCTGATTTCGTAGGATGGTACAGGAGAAAGCTCTATCTTGATGCGAGGTAGCATCAATTTTTCAAAGCGGAATCAACGTAACGAACAACTTCATCTCAAAATAACAACGAATCAACAGCTTAGTTTTCGTTTACAAGATTTACCTCAAATACAACCGATATCCTAGTAAATTCTAACCGTACGAAGACAATATGTATATTGGTCTGTTTGCCATTTGCTTCCGTATTATATATAAATTCTGCCAATTTAAACATTGTGAATCATTTAAGACCATCCGACAATAGTTCACGATCCATTCACGGATGCAGGCTGTGGCGGGCCTGAGCAGCGAACATTCAGGCAAGTATCTGGTCTATCAGAGGTATTTCTCAACATGAGTTGGGAAAGAAGTTGCCTTCAACACATTTGAACGCTGAATTCTTCACCTTTTTTTGAACATGATCCTCAATATTCTTTAGATCATACGCATGAGACCCGGATGCAAATTTTAATGTTCTTTTATACGGATTGCATCAAAACTTCGGTTAAGTGATTTCAAACATCTTTGAAGTCCTCATAGACCACAGATACGAGTAGAAACTCAATATTTCACACTTTGGGGTTGCGACTTCCAGTCTGCTTCAACCGTGTAATGAGCTTGTCCCTAATTGGTTGACATTTAATTTTACAAAGTTTGTCCGGACTCGTGCCACTCCTTTAAATTTATTTTGTAGGTGTGCATAAGTGAAACGTAATTTTTTCTTCGAGAGTCGTGTTAATTAACACTTCCTACCAAAACACATACTATGTGTGTGAATTAGGGAAATGGTGTTGGCAGAAGAAGTAAATAAGAATGGAAACTACGTGTCTATACTTCACTCCTGAGCCATATGTGTAGCTAATTTACAAAACAATACTTCTAGCACTACTGTTCTACGTATCAATACAGCTTCAGATACTTCGTTTTCTGCTGAAAGCCCATATAACATCTGCTGCTCTATCCCCTCATCCACAAATAAATTAAGTTCACTCCACGCTTGCACTCAAACTTTATCAGAAAGAGAGTAGTGCGGCATACAGAGAATCAAAAAAATTTGGGGTAAAGCAACGACAATGGTTTCAAAACTCAAAGCTCCCGCTACTAATGACCTCTTCCATTCTTTGAGGTAATTTCTATTGTAGAACAAAGCCCTTGATAACACCCAATCTTTGCTGATAACTATCTTCATGAATTCCATGATTTTATTCCGGAATGAATTTTCAACAGACAATTACATACGTACCAAAATAGCTTTCAAAACTAATACATATTAAGACAAACTAGGACCCACAAAGCCTCACATTTATTTCCAAATGAATCTGTCAGCATGTAAAACTACATAGCTCCCTGAAGATATAGTTTTTTAAAGCACCATGAATGTATTTAAAATCATCTGCACGGGACTTTCGTTCAAAAATTCCTCAAAGCAAAAGGGACAAACCTAATCACTCAGCTCGTTCATGTTAGGTCCGCGTCTCCCTAAGGATGATTCTTTCAGACGAGAAGCACGTGCTATTAACTTTTCACATTACTCGAGAAAAACTCGATTGTAAACGGTAAATTTTTTCAGATAAAAGGTCTATCTAACGTGTTCATCATATATGATGATTTAATACATACAAAACTCACTAATATTGACATAGTGACCAAAAGCTTACAGGTGAGAGACAATTTTGAAACAAAAACCCCTAACTATATGCAATTGAACTAATCAGAAACAAGTGCAGCCATATGCTTCAAGAAAAAAATACGAGATATTAAAAACGGATATCTAAAGCGAAAATCGGGCAGGAATTAATCCAACCATCTGTAGATCATCAAATACAGTTTACCATGGAAGCTGAACAGACCAACTGAGATTCCTTAAGCCTTGGCTGGCCGGTAATTAATCGAAGTATCAGAAGAGTACATTTCAGATTTGAATCCTCAGTTCAAACGCTGCTTACGAATAGGAGCCTTCCCCCTGTGACAGATAACGACTTGTTTGTATCGCCCCAGCGGTTCAGTGGCAGGTGGTGCTCGAGACAGCACAGTGAAAGGAGGTGAGTAGATTCATCTTTTGAGAAGTTTTTTTTGTTAAGGCCACATATGTAACAACCTATCTACCAAAAATACACGCGTTGGTAAGAATCATCAAAAACTAACATGTGGGCAAAAGATCAAAAAATACTCGTATGTACAAAAGTAATTCTTGTACTCAACTCGACAATTCGCACCAATGCATCAGCAGCATGTGACGAACTGGAAGATTAAACCCTTACTTACGTATACATATACAACTCGAAAAATACTATGTGGCACGCAAACAAGAATTTAACAATAAAGTACACATAAATTATGTTACCATATTATCTACAAATTCAAACTAATAGGGCAAACCAACTAACAACTCTTTTATTTAGCTATTTCCCCACTGTTATTATAATATAACGCTTTCACAAATCTTCAAATCTTATCCCTCTTCATTCATCCATTATATTCGAACCTGAAAAACTGCGATTTATGGAACTTCATAATCTAATTCAGAGTTCTTTAGAAAAAATAATAAAATAATTTCGAGTCGCATTCTACTACAAAAATCATTGTAAAATATGTTTTTCATAACCTGTAATGAAATTGTCTCCATCGAAGTACATACACCAAATGAACAGGAAATAGATACATCTGCTGCATCTGTGTTTTATCTTTCATGAAAATAATGGTATAATCACAGCAGTATTCTTTATGTAAGAATGAGGTGAAATTAATTAATGTATGATACTATGCTGTTAAACGACCTAAACTTTAATCCCAATGGATATTTATTAAAATATAACTATTCACCTTCAGCAACGGAGCACAAACTGTATATTTTATAAAATTATTTCACAATAATAATTAAAAACATTTTAATATAGACACAAGTCATATACATTATTCCTATTATTAACATACTTGCTAGAAAAAAGTATTTTAAGATCATTTAATTGTAAAATTTAACAATTGGCCTCTCCCCTGGTAAGATCTTTGGTAATTGTTGAAAATGAATAGTGTATTGAAATCAGATGAGATAAAATAATCACTTATGACAATTATAATTTCAGATTACCTCTGAAATACATAGTTGACAGTAAAATATTTGTTCTGTAATTTTCTGTCTATATTGACCCATGAAGTACCTTTTTCATTTGATTTATATGAACTGTAACATAATATTCTAGTACTGACATATTTTGCTAAAAAGGAGACAAGCCATGAAATATTCTACTCAAATATTTTCGATTTACTACTTTTTCATTACCTGCACTATGAATTTACAAGCCCTAAACTAAATTCTTCATTCTATTTATATTAATCAACTGACTAATTAATGGCACACTGAATTTAGAAACTAATAAAATCTTGTCCGGAGCATACGACTTACCTGATGCTAATTTGAAAGTCCTGCAAAATTGCCGATCGTATAGTAGATCGTGGTAGGTCTTGAGCGCCTCGTACCAATCGTGCACCTGTTCCGCGCAGCAGCCGCTGAAATATGAGTCCCGCTGCGGCTGGCTGAAGTTGATACGCCAAATGGTCTCACCATCCGATTCCAGGCTACGGCACATGTGAATAGTAAAAAAACTGTTAAATTAAAGGGACATTAATTTGTTACACCACAATTGTGAAGATCCTATGACCGCATCATTTGAATTTGATTGAAAGATTTCTTCATTTCTTAAATTTATTCATTTAGTTTGAATGGAATAGAATATGGCGATAGGAACCAGCCTTTTGGTCCATTCTTGGGTTGCTACCCAAGTCCCATGCCGTATAATGGAAAGGCATCAATCACACACGTGTAGCTCAGTTACACATAAATATTTCAGTCACGTGCAAACACCTTAACCATTGACAAGCATTTCAGTCACGTGAGCATACCGCAATCACACATAGGCCCCAACAGTTAAGAAGGAAATAGAATTAGCCCTTCACAGAACTGGGAGGCTCCTCATCCAATATTTGTCGAGACGACTTTTGAATGTGTTTACAATGGTAACAGAAACGATATTTTGCGTAGCTGGTTCAGGTTTTGGCAATTTTAACTGGAAAGAAGTTTAGAACCTTGGATTTCGTGAAAGTTCTTATCGTAAGTTTATAAAAGTTATTTTTAGTTCGTACGTTACCGTCTCTATCAATAATTCTTCTAAGGTAACATCTTTGAAGCCATTTAGATATATATAGCTCTAGATGAGTTGTCCTTGCAGTCTTTTTTTTCTAGGCCTAGGAAAATGAGCTCAAACTGCTGAAACAATTTTCTATTTTTTTTGTCATGCTTGAGATTTTCAGTGATTTTGATACCTTGATCACTTTGCTCCTGCACTGCTTCAAAAGGTATGTCATTTATCGTTTGTTGGAAATGTCGATTATAAGTACCAACGTGCATAACTGAACATTTGTCAATGTTAAAGCTCATTTAGCAGGTTTCTGTCCATTGAAGTATATGAGTGAGATCTGATTGAATAGTCATTTTGTCGCTTTTGATGAGTGCTCTGTGCCAGAGTTTCGAGTCGTCAGTGAATTTTTCAATGTTACTTACGATCCCTATATCAAAATCGTTCACGTCAAATCGTTGAATCGTCAAAATCGTTGACGATGGTGAAGAGGAGCAGGCTGAAAACGTCATTGGCTTGATTATGACTTATTACTCATAGAGTGTGACCAGTGAGCCAGTTTCGCATCCATCGAGGGTACAGGCCTCGTATTCCATGTGCATTAACTTTGGTCATTAGTCTTTCTCGGGGAACTTTGGAGAAGGCTCTTTGAATGTCGAGGTATACAAGATCTACGACTTTTGTGCAGTCGTATATGCGGTTGACTTCTCCAAAAGAGTGAACATGGTTCGTTAGACAGCTACGCTACTTCCCTGAATCCATGTTGGGTGTCAGTAGTCAGTTTTGGGTTTGCAAATGTTTTATTATATAGTTGTAGGCCATCTGTCTATATAAAGGAGATCCAGTCGTAATTCTTTATAGGTATACATAATTACTTTTGAATATTCACCTGTGCGCCTCGAAATACACGAATGCATGGGCAAATTACACGCGTGTAAATTGTGGACAAAAGGACAACTAAATGAAGCTAAATACTTATATTTATCACTGGTATACTTCTTTCCAAAGTAGAAGGATAGTCATCGTATGAGCTTAAATGATGTAGCAATGTAATGAATTACAAATATACAAGATGTTTAAGAATTTTTCGCCGAACGTCTGATAAATTTCTGTTATTAAGATGTATAATAAACACCCTTTCAAATAATTCAATGATATCACGAATATTGAACTTTTGCATATTTCCATCAATCATTGAGTAGAATGAAATTTTGTGATATCAAGAGTCTCACAATAAAAGTTTATACCAACCAATATCAAAATATTGGCCAATTTTCTCAGTTATAAACGGTTTCACGTAAAGCCACATCCTAAGCGTCAAAACGAGATGGCAGAGCATTCAACTTTTTCGCATACGGTAGCTCGATATTATTAGGTTGTTACAAAAATAATGGCCGCTCGAAGGCCAGCGCATGCTTCTAAAATCAGCCATTATTTTGTAACAACCTAATACAAGGTGGAGAAACGACAATGTCGTGAGTAACAATGGCGGACGGTCGAGTGCACTCAATTGCATGGTTTAACGATGATGAACAAGTAAATTCCGAGAACTATTTCACTGAAGCCAAAAAAATGATAGTCAGCTGTAAGATCAAATACTGACGAATAAGAGTACTGCTATCAAGAGGATGATACTCCTGTTCACAGTTCTAATGAATCTTGCATTTTTATCAGGCAAATTCTCCGACTGAGTGATTAGCCGCTGATCACACCAACCTCGACCAGCTCATTGTCCCGACCTCAGCCTCTTGATTACTGGTTTTGGGAGACATTCGTTTTTTAAGTTTTTTAGTTAATTCAGGGTAATTTAGGGAGTGAAGGAGTGATTTACGTAGTGATTTAGGTTCTCAACGTGTTAGTAGACCATCCAGATAAAAAAGTGGTTGGTTGAAAGTCACCCAATTCTGGTGCCACATACGTAGTTAGGGCAAACAACTGCAGAAACTTATCAATCGCTGCAAAAGAATGCAGTAGACTAATAATTAAACTGCACTTGATCTGACGCCAAACATTCGTCCTGGGAGTAACGTAATAAAGTTCATTCGTCATATCAATCCCCTGAGATGCTTTAAAATTGCACTTTGTAAGCACACAATCACATGCCTTTGTGTAGGACATGGTGTACTGTCGCACATGGAAAACAGTTGTAGTTTTGCTGAATCAGCATATCCGATTTTACTTTTGTTAACCACGACACATACAGCGTGTTTTTTAAGAGCTACAGTATTTCGTAGGGTTTTATTTAAGACACTTTTCATCAACAGGTTAGCTCAAAAATACAAATCAAAAATGATGGTAAATTGTGATAACTAATGAGTAGGTAAAATATCTCATAAACATATCTGTTCTATTGCCTTTAAGGCAATTTTTTTATATTGTAAAGAAATTTTCTAGGCACTATATTTCTTCACAAATTAAATGAATGTACTTCAAAAGTACTTTGAGGTGCTGTTGAGTTTTTCCCTCAGCTTTCAGTACTCTTATTTTTTAACGAAATTATTTTTTCTCTCCCTGCCCTCGTTAGGTCGAATAACCTATTTTGTACACAACTATTGTGTCGATAATAGAAAGCTAGAAGTTCTGAAAATAACTTGAAACGTAATTCTGAAGGTGTGTGATACTTTTTTATTGTTAACCGCAGTGAAGCTAAGCCTAACAAACGCTAAGTCTAACGCTGATGAAGTAACAAACGTAGTATTTTCTCACCAAATAACAGGCATTGTGAGCATCTTGAAATACTGACGACCGCCTTCATTAGCGTGGTCTACCCAGTCCACGGGCACGGATGACAGCATCTGGAACATTCGTGGCTTCTCTGAGCGCAGGAACTGCGCAACCTCGAGCGCGTCGCTAACTTGCGTATCACCGCCTTCTCCTTCATGCTGCCGCACACAGTGTATGAACTGCACCTGTTTACAATAGAATATGGTAATTGGACTGAGCCGTATCGTCCGTTCTTGGGTTGTTATCGAAGTCCCATGCCGTCTAAAGTTAAGGCAACAATCACGACCAGGGAATCCAATCAAACAAAGGCAGCGGGAGTAAATATGAATAGGAGGAGAAGTAACAGTCATTCTCTCAGTCATCAATTGCTGAGTAATAATTATCTGACTTACATTGCACAATAATTGTACAACTCTAGGTACACAATAGTTAAATAAATCCAGGTACACAAGAGTCATATGACTTGTGGTATATATATATATATATATATATATATATATATATATATATATATATATATATATATATATATGACTCGTGGTACGTGACAATTATACGACTCATAATACACAATTATCACATGTCCCATTGCTCAACTATCACATACATCTTCGTACACAATAGTTATATTGCTGGCACCAAATCTAAAGGTATGGATTTTATATAAATACCTGTTTCTTTTCCCATTCTCTAAGTGTTGGTGGTAGTTTGATGAAAGGTTTTAGGTTTCCAGCACATCTAATAAACACAAACACAACACCAACAATCCTTAAATGATACGAGCAGTAACATTTTTTAATTTCTTTCATTTTCATACCACAGTAGCATTGCTAGCTGGCCCATTCGGCGCCATATAACCAGGAGAGTTGTCTGTATTTGTGAAACTAGAAAAATATTGTATAATGCAGGTATTTGGTTCTATTTGAATGATCATTCGACTGTAAATTAGCCAAACCAAATTGTTTGCTCCAACTTGTTACAGCAACTCAAATGTTTTTTTCTAGACTGTTATTCTAATGAATCTCCAAATGAATATAGCAAATAATAAATTTAAAATGTCTAATACGATTATTTCTTTATTTCGTTTATTGCTTGATTTTTATCCAGAATAATTACCACTAAATTTATGTTTGAAGCAATACAATGTTTTCAAAATAATGTCACATCATATTTGAACGACTGATACACATCATCAATATAAGGGCAAGATATGCAGAAGAAATCAGATGGATATGGGAACTCTACCTATAGTTAAGGAAATCTGCATGGAAAGTAGCTCAAATTCAGTAGGTTCTTTTTCAAAATACTTGGAGTATTGTGCTTTAGAAAACTGAAAAAACGAAGATCAGAAGCTATTGGGCTGATCAACACACCCCGGGCTTGTAGAAGTAGTAAGGAAGGTCAAGATGTAGCGCTAGGGGATCGCTGGAGTACGCCACGTTACTGGGTTCTGGTTTGGCGATCACAGAAAAGTCCTTCCTGTAATTAAACTAAACGATTATCTCTGTCTGATAGTATTATGTCAATTAAGAATTGGAAAACATAAAAATTGACGCACAGAGTCACAAGCTATGCTCGACGTCACTTACGCAGGGACAATTGTCACCTCTTCAAAATCCCTTATGCATAAGCACTGGAAAAAAATTCAAAAATTAAACAATGCACACAAAACGCTGGAGTTAAAACTTATGCAAAGACACTACTAACTAACTTTTGGAAAAGAAAAGAAACAATCTATCTTATGGAGATTTGTTACACAAATAAAATAAGGGATGACTATTTTACTAAAATTATGAGAATTAACAAAGTAAACTCAAATATTGAAGCATCTGTTCAAAATAAGGTCAAACAATGATAAGCATGACTGCAGAATATCAGTATTGCTGCAAATGGATTGATTGAGGATGAACTGGGCAGAGCAATTCCGGGCAATCGAACAGTTTTGTCGCAGTAGTTCTTGGCTTCTTTAGAATCATAAACCCTAAAACTACATATGTGAAGTTTGTTGAGACCTTGGTGACAAACTACTGAAAGATGTGTGGCAGGATGTCCGTCAGACCATATCCTTGACGCTCTTCTTGATAGATTTAAGAACATGGAGCGTCCTTAGAAGAGCAAGGCAAGCGCTTTCACCTGGATATATTGGACATTGCACTCTGTTACTAAGGGGTATATAATGAAAATATTATGAAAGACTATATTTCGGGTCTGATTCGTGAAACTAATTTACAGTATAACTGCAAATCCTGGCAAACTGTATATTCCTAATAATTCTATTGTGTCTCTTGGACAATCTTAAATAACGTATCCTATGTTTGTGTCCAATTTGTGCAAATCAAAGTTTAAGTTTGTCAGTTTGTTCCAGTGGGAATGAGTAAATTTCATGCATGTAATTATTCTACTCACAAAATAAAGTTAAAAATAAATTTCAATATTGTTCATGGGTTCCAGGCATAAACAAATAAAAAATAACAGCCCCTACACAAGGATGAGAATCGTGTTACTCAGTGTCATTTACCATGCTTAAATATTTGTTTTGATATAAATTTTAGTATTTTGTAAGTTCAGTTATTTTTTAGGACCTCTGAGGATTTCAGCCTGTAGGTGTCTTTAACATTCAATCTTTCAAGTACTCGACTATGAAAGCACTTTCAGTTTTTGGTTTCATTAATATTTGTTCTTTGAAAAATCTTTTAGGGTCTAGGCATGCATTTGAATTTATTTATGTTAGAACGTCTTTTCTTGCACTTTAACTCTCAATAATAAATTACTTAATTCACTTCACTAGGGATAGGCAAATAGATTTCAAACTGGTAAATATTCTTTTTTATGTCAAATTCACACAAAATACTTTTGGCTTCGTAACAGTCTAGTCTACGATATGATTCCAACATGCTTTATTGTATAAAATGTATGTAAATAACTAGAAAATATATCATTTCATGAAGAATTTAGTTGCTTTCATTCTAAGTTCATGAACATTTCAATAGAAGAAATAATTATTCTAAGCACTGCACTTTTCAGTACCATATAGTTCAGTCTAAAACTTCTTAGAACGCTTACATAGCAAAACTGTAGTGTTCCCGTCATTTGAACACTCTTTAACTCGAACCCTGTCCGATCCGAATAGATTTGGTGAGCAAATTTTTTCCTTCAATCTGAACGCGGTCATGCACTCGGCCTGGAGTCCGTCAATCTTGTGCGCACTTTTTCGCTGTGAACGCTGCTCTTTTACGCTTGATATTTTGCATATTTTCTTGAAATTAGCCTTCATTACGGCTCCCAAGAAAGTGAAAAGTGACTTTGTAAGTGGAGGTTGAACATGAAAAATTCTAGCAAGCAGGGCGTAGATCGAAAGGTTTTGCAAATGAAATGGTGTTCGTAGTATTTTAAGACATGGTGGGGCCCAGAATGTATTAATTGTTTTTACATTAATTCCATTGATAAAAATTGCATCTCAATTCGAACAACCCAAACGAACAAATCAAGTTTGAATCAAAAGGTACTACTGTATAAGGTCTTACGTAACAATAAAGTGTTTAGCCCTTATATCGTACCTACAGAAGTGTTTCATTCCCTGTATTTAGAAATGACGAACAATTTTTCTAAGAAAATACATACATTGAAAAGAAACAGGCCAATAAGTATATTATCTACTATGGGGACTGAAGGGAAAGTGGATACTGTACTTTACAAAGGAGTGATGGTAAACAATACACCAGAATGTCCTCCAGAATGCCTTAGCGAAGCATAAATCAATTTTCAATGTTGTAAAACTCTTGGTTTGGTATGGGCATGTTTTATTCTCACTGAAATTGTAATTTTTTGCTTCAAACAGTATTTGTTCCCAAATTCCCAAATCACCATCTTCATACATGTCCCAGACAGAACAAAGTTGTGGCTCATATCGATTGCCCTGCCAACTCATGTTCATTGACAGCGTCAGAAGTAGTGAAAACAGTACAGAGCATAAAATGAACTCAAATTGCCTTACCCATAATGAGTTTGCTTGACAAAAGCTACTCTGTCTGCCAATTCTGTGATGCGGCCCTGCTCCAATGGTCCGTTGTTTATAATTACGATGCCGTAGGTCTCGAGCTGCACCAGCCACAACAGCAGCGAGTCTTCGTTCTGCATAACTGCTGTCCAGTCCGCTTGAGGCAGCTCGTCAGGCCACGACTTTTTGGGCAACCTAACAAATTCCAAAAATATGATCGAAAAGAGTGGATACCGAACAGAAACACATGTCGAGTTATTGAAAAACACATTATCACTTGATCCTCGTTTCTAGCGAGCCTTATAATCACTACAAAACCTTCATTCAAAACTATGAAAGGTCTCGGTGTCGTCGCCATCAACTCAAATGCTAGCAACGAAATATGATGTCATTTTTTAGAAATATTCTGTCACATGCTTCCAGTTATTCGTTTTTTTATGTTCTTCAAAAACATCTAAAGACAAATACACTTATGGCTGAACTAATTCAGGTGAATTTCATATGAATAAGATAAGACTCAATAAGCCAAGATTACATCCATCGTTTTATGCAATTAATCAAAGATAGGTATAATCCACATCTAAAATCTTCAAATAACGCGAACAAACGTCTAAAGGGCTTGCAGCAAACAACACAACGCTCTCTTTCCTTGTTATCGCGACCTGGCAGACAAACAAGTACAACTCCAGCCCGATCAAAGCAGTGACGACCGACATCAAGTCACGCCGAACGCCCGGAATTGACATCTTGCTTCCCGCTGCCCTCGAACACTTCAAATGTTCTAGTTCTTCTCGTAAATTTCCTCGATCTTCTCAAATGAGGTTAAAAATTTGTATCGTTTGCACAGCTTTATTTACTTACTATGGCGACATAAGGATTTACAACAACAATAACGTCCATTAGTCGTAAGATGTTAGCGTTAAGATTCGAAAACCTGATTCCTTGTACTGTGGATTTATACTGTACTCGGTGATACATTGGAATGAAGTTTTTTATCATTTTTTATTTATTAATTGAAATTCTAAATGTTATACTCAATTCAGCCTCTGTACATATATTTCTTCTGCATGATCTTCAATAAATAAAGCATTTTACGATACTCACACAGAAAGCCTCTCCAACTAGGTAGCTATGTCATTAACGTCCATAAATATAGTCAGTGAAACATTGGTTTTCGTGAAACGCTCGTAGCAGAGCTCAGGAGTTGTAGTTTGTGTCTTTCCACAGCAGTAACTATGCACATTAGGACACATACACACGAATACAAACACACTAACACATACACATTAACACATACAAACTAACACACATTGACACAGTCCTGTTCTTCCAGCTTGTAGTAACAGTCTTCATTATGATATCCATGGCTTCCATAACCCATCATATATTAATGCATTTTCGTTTATCAAATTTTTTTATCTTTAAGTGCAACGGAGCCTTCCGTACCCTTACCATATTGTTAGTTAAACCTGCTCAAAAGTTTTATGCGAAATTTTACGCACAAGTTTTAATTTTTGTTTTTATGCTGAGTTCAACCCTTCTTTATACCAAACGTGACACATACATATAGTAGTACCTCGGTTAACGAACGCCTTGGATAACGAACAATTCGATTAACGACCAACAATTTCGCGAAAAAATTGTTCATGATAACGAACCATTTTTCAGACAATGAACAGCAAGACAAAGAATCCACGCAGCATCCCAACCTCAGTTGCGCTCGAGACGTTGTTGCGGTTGAACGTTGCCTGTTTTCATCGTGTTGTATCCGTGTTTTTCGGTTATTTTAGTCTTTTATTTGCATAATATAGCCCTCAAACATGTCTCCAAAGAAGGTTAAAAGCGAGAGTAGTAGTGTGATGCAAAGGAAAGGCCAAGAATTGAAGGGTGGACTACTTGCATTTTTTCCCGTGGTAAATATAATATATTTTCCACGGGAAAAAATGCAAGTAGTCCACTCCCGTGCTGTCACTAACACAGCGCTTACAGAGGCGATTACGATCCAGTAGTTTACTATATGAAGGGTGGACAGCACTATTGGACTACTTGCATTTTTTCCCGTGGGAAAAAATGCAAGTAGTCCACTAGTGCTGTCCACCCTTCAATTGAGATATAAATAGAAATTATTTCTACCCATGAAAATGGAGTGCGTGTATCTGTTGTCGCAGCGGAATACATGTTGAAGTCAACAATGTCGACCATTTTAAAGAATAAGGAACGAATCAAAAGAGTTAGTGTTGCTAAAGGAGTGAGTGCTTTTCCTAAGCAAAGGCTTCAGGTAATTGAGGAAGTAGAAAAGTTATTTCTTGTGTATATAAATGAGAAACAGTTGAAGGTGCTAGCATCAATAAGGCTTTAATTTGTGAGAAGGCGCTACAAATCTATAATGATTTATTAAAGAAAACTCCTGGTACAAGTGCTGAGAGGGATTTTAGTTTGAAAGTCAGTCGAGGCTGGTTTGACAATTTTAAGCACATAACTGGAATACAAAGCGTAGTAAGGCGTTGGGAAGCAGCTAGTTCAGACTATGAAGGGGCTGAGAAATTTGTGAAATAGTTTAGTGATTTAATTCAAAAAGAAGGATATGTACCGCAACAGGTGTTCAATGCAGACGAAACAAGCCTGTTTTGAAAAAAAATTCCAAAAAGAACCTTTATTACAAAGGAAAAGGAAGCACTGCCACGGCACAAGCCTATGAAAGATAAAGGAACTCTTCTGCTGTGTGGCGACGCAAGTAGAGATTTTAAGATAAAGCCGCTGTTTGTCTACCATTCGCACAATCCACGAGTGTTTCAAAGGAACAATATTATTAAGAACAAATAGCCCCAATAACAATAATAATACCCTCGAAGTAACAATGCCAGATGTTTTCATGGAGGGGGATTCTTCCTCAAAGCAGTAACTCCATCCCTTCCTCCCCATTAAACATCCACTTATGCCATCATATAGCAGTCAACAAGATAAGTTTTCTAATGTATAACTAATTTCGTTGATGTTTTTATTTTTATTTAACACTTTCTGTACTGTATTATACTGCATTTCTCATTTTAAAAACATACCTATAGGTTATATTTAATTGATAGTAGTGAATCAACTGGGGATGAGAACCAATAATTTCTATTTCCAGTGTTTCTTATGGGAAAAATTGATTCGCTTAACGAAAGTTTCATTTAACGACCAGCTTTCAGGAAAGGATTGTGGTCGTTAACCGAGATACTACTGTATTTCTGTCACATTCCTATCATTAATAACTACATTCCTGCCATGATTGCTCACACCCAAAGAAAAATTAATTTTCAAGAAGATGCTTGTTTGAACGATTTCGAGATAAATAAAGAATTGGAAGATAGTTACAAAGAATTAGCTAAAATACTGTAGATACGTACCTACTCGTATGTCGCTGTTCTCCACTGAGGAATTTGCTAGCTAGGCACCAAAAATTAGTTCGAACGAATGCTTTTTGTCCAGCATTTTCAAAAATTTCACTTATTATACACGCAATTTGTTTTGTTTTTCTTCTTATTGAGTAATTAGTCGTATGTGAAACTTTGTGAAGTCAATTTATTTAACGACTATTAAAGCTCAGTTTTGAAGGTTTACAGATATGTAGACTCACTTCTAGTTCTATGTTCCCCACTTTTATGTTCGCTACTTCCACACTCTTATCCAAACATAAGCAGGAGTGAAGAAGAGAAGCTCTTTTAGTTACCCGTACACTGATTTCCAGTATCAATCCACGTTTAATTCATATACTTCATTATGATGACAAATTTTCTTTTTTACCATAATCCAACTGCAATACACATGCTTGTCTACTACTGTACTGTATGTGTCAATAAGCTTGTAATGTATTGCAAAGGGCCTTGAAACCCACTAATCGACTTGTTTACGTGTAGTTCCACTTGGCCATTAGCAACTCGCTAGTCGTTTGAGTAGATTAGATGTATACTGCTCGCCCAAAAATATCAAAATATAAAGAATTTTGGCTACCAACTCTCTTGGGTATTATTTCACACCTTCCTTTAGCGTTCACTTGTCTATGTTTCGTAATTTTTATGCGTGTGAAACATACGTCAAGTGAATAACCTTCACTCAACAAGCATATTTGAACTTCCAGATGTGCAGGTTCTTTACACTCATATAAGCTATTAATTGTACGAGTTCTTAATTCTATCAAATGCTACTATCTAGTACTAACAGTATGTTCTACATCAAATTTGTCCACTTGGCACAGACAAATGACCCACATGAATAAAAAAATCCCAACTGTGTAACCTAATTTTTTTTACACAACGAACACATTTTGATCAATTTCACATTACTTCCATCTACCTCTTCAATATTATCAGTAAAGACAACATGTCTATACCGTTTAACAATTAGATGATTAGGGAGAAGAATAGAGTAAATAATATATGTAAAAAGCAGAGTAAAAAGACGTAAGAAGAATGACTGCAGAAGTTTTAGAATAAGAACGTGAGGGTTCTGAGTCACACAGTACACACGATCACCATGAAAGCTGATAAGTAAATGCTGCTAAAATGTCCTGACTTTTTCACTCTAGAAACTTAGGCTACGAGATGTTTGTCAACCTAGCATATTGAGAAGTAAACATGAAAGTTTCACGCAGCAGATATTATTCTTTACAATTACTGAAAACATTTTCGAACAAAAACTGGGTATCAGATGAAAAACATTATCACCTTAAAAACACACGTACTTGTTAATAAGACGTCTCTGAGCCTTCTGCTTGTCTTCGAAAGCCCGGACGTGGAGCCAAGCGGCTTTTTGCACTGAGATATGACCGTCACACCACTCGCTCATCAATTCAGAACCGTCCTCTGCAACCTAAAAATCGAACGAAAGAACACATGTTACATCGTAGCACACATGTAGCGGCTGAAATTCGGTAGAAATTGAACGTAAACAGAACAGCTAGCTCGTATTAGAAGTTACACAAATCTCCTAGTCATAGATTGGCTGGTTTCGAAACAAATTGTAGTAAAATTATAATAAATGGTAAAAAGAACATTTCTTTACTGTATTTTTATCAAGGGTAATCGAAACTAGCCATTGATTTACTTTTTATACGATGGTTGAGCAACATTGCAATACGAATTCTACGAAAGCGTTTTTTCAACCTCCTATGGGCTACAAAAAAAGGCAAATTTGAATACCATAATAATTTTACGACCAAACGTCCTGCAGAGTCTTACTTATTTTTCCACATAATCGTCAAAACCGTTGAGGTATTTGTCATATCGTGACACGAGCATTTTGATGCCTTCTTCAAAGAAATTAGCCCCCAGTGAGGAGAGAAGTCTTGACGGGCACAGCGAGCCCGGACCCTACGGGCACACGGTTTCCAGTATCCGAGGTCCCGTACGATTGTGTGCAAAGGAAATCATTGAAATGTGTGGAAATTTTTCAGAAATTTCACTGATTTTGAACTTTCACTTGATGTTGACAGCCTGATCAACAAGCTGAACGAGGCCTTCAGTAACGACAGACTTACACCATTGTCCACCTTCTTCACGGACGTCGGTCCGTTCTAATCGTCGATCCTTTAACTCAAAGTTGGCACCGTATACTTTGTTCATTCTACGATAGATTACAACTGCACTGCGCCCTTATGCTTACAATGAATGATTCCATTTCGTAACTCACATATGTCGGGAGCATCGATTGTAGCGACCTTGTTCAATCGAGTTGTATCCGATTTGGCGATCATATAGAGAAATAAGTAAGATCTTGCAGCACTTATGGTAATAAAACTTTTAGGTTATGTAAATTTGCCCATGTTTATAGCCCATCAGAGGTTCAGAAAAACAGCTCTGACAATATATGTTTCACAAATAGCTACCGTTTAATTGTTGTTTTATACTTAAACCATGGTCCCTGGATCTGCGGTTAAGGCTCTAACACAGAAAAATATAACAACACAAAATATGCAGCAACACAAGCTAGAAACTCAATCAATTGTTGATTCTGTGATCACCAAATCAACAATCTTAGAAGACACGAATTGCAAAGGAATAGAAACAACTGACAATCCAAAGAAATTAGCACCCTGATTCATGACAATTAATTTTGAGTTCACTGAAAAATTACAAAAGTAACAATTTTTTCTTGCGATTAGCAAAACGAGCATCAAAATGCCTCGTAGTTTTTTCTAATTGACAAATCAAGTTTATTTCTACGCACAGTCAGAGTTGTTTATCTGATGGCGGTTCTGTCATCAACATTTCAACATGTTTCATTGCTCCAATTTATAATTTTAGTGATAAAATCTTTAACTAAAAGTACCAGGTTTATGATTGTAGGGCTAAATGATTCGTAATTGGTAGCTACGTCCAGAACAAAATTTTGCAAACTAAATCTCATGTAACAAATTATTTGAGAAAAATGGAAGAGAATTTTCCCAAACGAAGAACAAAAATTGTTTTTCTGAAAGCGTTAAAACTATCTCTGAACACCACAGCTTTCATCCTATAAAATTACAAAGGACAGTTCGCCTAGATCCTAATTTTTTTCTCAGTTACTATGAAGGAGTATACATACATACATAAGGGGCTTAATGCAGTCAATAAATTAACTCTATGTCCTGTAATCTTTCAACAGATAAGAGCTTTGTTTCGAGAATAACATAACTTCGAGTTCTTAGCCTAGCAATCATCATGTATCGAGATACTTACCGGACTATCAACGAGATTCCTAGGCGTACTGAGTTAGACGTATATTCATTATAGCAGAAGCTCCTAAGCGTTGTCGCTCGAGTTCTTGTAGTCCCTAAAAACATGCACACAACCTACATGCACCCATGCACTGTTCTCACACATTCTGTCATGAGTGTCAGAGTGGATATGAGGATTCAGGTAAAACAAAATTTCTTCATGATCCGCACTATCAGAAACTCGGTTTGAACAACTATTTCAACGAAAAATAATTGAAAGAGGACCCTGCCATTGGTTGACAGCTTGGATTCTGCTCTGCGTCTGCGTTACATCTAATTACTTCTTTTTCCCATTAACTTAAAGTCAAATTTCTTTCAAACGAAAACTTTGTTACTGATAAACAAGAGTTTACGGTCCAATTTTAAATAAGAAATTCTGTAACTTCTATGAAATCATCGTGCTTTCGTGGGTAATATTAATCTATAGTTTTTTGTATTCATATTGTATACTGATATTAATGTATTTAGGACAAATATTCCCTTACATAGGTAAGAAAAATCTATTAAATATATGTACGTCAGAGAGGATATAACGATATAATAATTGATATTCGGGTAATATATAGAGCTTTCCAGAGCTTTCTTATTAATTTTACCAATGACCAAGTAAGAGGTGAGGATTGCACACTTGTTAAATTTGGGAATTGAATGTGACTTTACGCTTAAATTTCTTGTGTAACAGTGAATTTTTAGACTGCTTTTAGAATCGCCTGGCGAACCAACACCCACAGGCCACATCTTGCAACCCTTTCCCAAAAAAGTTTACGGCGAAAGAGGAAGCATTCGATTGCCTTAAAAAGTAAATACTTTCATTGGACACGGAACTGGCTAACTGGGGGCACTTAATGAGTGGCAATTCATGATCAATTTAGCTACTGAATTCAAGTAACTCTAGGATTCACTCAAAGGAACGTTTTACGCCAGCTGCTCATCATCAGCAGCAGCATCATCTATTTCTATATGAACGACCATCCCCTTTAAATCATCTTGAAAATCAACCAGTCCCAGTGACGTGAAGATCTCCCGCAGAGCATTCATTGAATGAGATATTTAAATCGAACTCAACCGATTACTCCAACATATTGAAACCTAGAAATCAACATTGATAAACTCGTATGTTGAGTAAAACTTATTGGTGCTAATAACCGGCGTATCCAACATACAATGAACCACAAATTGATTGAAGCAGTAGCACAAGAAAATAAATTTAACCCTTTAACGACGAAAAGGACCATACGGTCCTCTTTTACCGTCTTTGGGAGAATTGTTCTAATAATTAAACAGTGAGAAATATGAGGTTGCTACTAGGTTTGAACGCGGCGCATGTTACAGCGTCGTTCTTTTGGCTGCCTGGCTCTCAGCATGCTTCATTGCATCAGTGTACAGACGGTCTTTGTGAGCTTAGACGTAGAAACTAGAAAAAAATTGGTCGCTTAAGGGTTAATATCACTATCTTTATAGATCTAAAGTGGGCCAAACTATAAGAAAAAACAAAAAATGTGTACAGAATTTTTAGTTTTATAGCGAGAAACTTTAACTTCAAAAGAAATAAGAGAATACGATTATTCCTCGTCTATAAATTGCCACTCCACCCACATCTGGAATTTTCAGTACAACTCTAGTTTACTACCTAACGACAAGACTTCAATAAAATAAGGAGAATTCGGAATAAAACAACCAAAATAATTCTAGAACTTCATATCCTCGTTGACATCAAAAGATTGATGGCAAACAAAAAATAGCCGAAAAGACAACTTACCTAATTATCTCTTAACACGTTGGCTGCGATGTGCGCCATATTGGTACATGAACGGCAAACCAAACCTACCAAATCAGCTATCACAGCCAACGTGTTAACACGTTTCCTGGGATGGGATCCACCGGTGGGTTCCTTAGGTTAGGTTCTGTAATTTTTTTCCAAGTCTTTTAGTGATTATGGTACAAAGTAAAGATTTGCACCGGCTAGGCAATCGCAGGAAACGTGTTAATGGCTTAATCGATGTCAACCCACAAGGGCTTTTTGGCGGAAACAGTGATGTACGGACGAGAAATAACGGTTATAAACAAATAGTATAGAATCTCAAGTCACCCGTCACACTAAATAACTTTTCAAACTGTCAAAATATGGCACTAAAAGCCAGAAAATTGCCTCTGCTAGCAACGAGGATGCATCTTAAAGGCGTGTTGACGAAGGCTGGCTGTAGTATGATATATCAAGCTTTGAAAAGTACAGATTCAATCTGTGATGAACATTTAGCGATGTTGAGAACCCGAAGCTAACCACTCCAACAAAGACGGACACCACCCTTCCCTACAGTCATACAAACACAGACTGGACCCCGTAATCCCAAACATACGTCCCCTCTGTCAAGTTTCCCCACACGACACCGAGCACGTGTTGCTGCACTGCCCGGGATCTGACCGTGCAGAGGCGGCAACACAAGATACACACTATAACATAACATTGGGAGGACCCCATGACGGTGGCGTGCTTTTTGACCAGTGCTGGCTGCCTAAGCTGACGGGGCTAGGGAACGGCAACAACAACAACAACAACAAAGGTGGCAACTCCTAGATAGACAAAACAGCCAAGCAAGACATCCAAGTCCTTACCCGTGCAGTCATCGCCACCATATACGCACTGTTCAGACATTGCGGACTGTGCCGACCCGGTAATGTGCACCGCATGGCAGACAGTCGAATTCCGAAGCAAATCTTTTTCGGTCAGCTTAGATTTAGCAAAAAAAAGTATGGTCGCTACCAGCTGAAATAGATAGATATCTGCAAGCGGGACGTGAAAGCTTTGTATATCAAAATAGAAAACTGGGAGCATACTGCAGCAAGCCACAGCTCATGTTTGGACACTGCTTGCTCAAGCCCCAACTGAAGACGAGTGAGAAGATCTTGAACCTGAGGAGAATAGGAGAATCGGGTGGAAAGCACGCAACTACGATCACCCAAAATTTCTCCGCCAACTAAGTATCTATATTGAGCAGCAGCGGCTGCCACTTCCGTATTGATTGTATTAGCAACCGTCGACGCTAATCTAGTCGCAGGACTGCGGACTTCTTGGTTGCAATATCTACGGTCAGCGGTCGACCGAAGAAGGCTTAACTGAAGTATTCAAGGGGAAAACATGAAAACTCTAATATTTGTCTCAGGTTTTGACCACAACCATTCAAAAAAGCGTTCAAGTTATTATTTGAAAGCTCATATAGAGCTTTGCCTGTCACTTACAATCATATAAACTTTGAAATACATTAACTTTCGAACCCAAATTAATTTTTCCGCTAGTAGCTAGAAAAAGGTTTTATTCTAAATGCCCTTAAAGTTACTAACTTTTATAGAACTAGGGACAAGTTTCGTATCCAAGTCTTTGAGGCGGAAAGTTCTGCTGAGGGAGATAGGGTGAAAACAATCGGGACACTGGCAGTTGTCCCTCAACCACAGCCATGGGTAGGTACTGCTGCCTCCAGATGACCATTTAACCTGCAAAAAAATGCAATCCTTGAAACGACTTCCAAAATCATTTTTTCTTTTTTCTCTAATCTAATGCGCAGCTTTCAAATAAATTGGATTCCATTGACACGTAACAAGCTGATGCCATACATGGTACGGCAGATAACCCACGATTAACCGCATAACGTACCATGAATAGTCTTGCTGGACAAGACTTTCGACCACATGGCAAATTAGAGGTGAAAGTTACAAGCGTCACAACTAACAAGAGCTCGAATTGCTTATTCTGGTGATACTCCTATTTTGAATATTTCTGCTCTGGCGTTTAAACCTTTATGGTTCTGGAGACCTCAGATGGGCGAAGTAATCATTTGTCTAAATGGGAATGTTGTTTTAATATTCCAAGACAATTAGTATTTGAAAAACGGAAACAATTCATCCTCATCAAATCATCTCAAACCAGTCTTTAGATTTTTAAAATACCTAACTGATTCATGTATCAGTTGCAGGTGAATTCAGCCATTAAATAGCCCTAGGGAGAAAAAAGAGCTACTAGTGGATGTTCAAAATTTACAGACGCAACTAAAAATACATAAAAAGTTTCTTATATTAACAAGGATGGAGCTATTTACTTGCACCATCTTGTCCCGGTGTAGGATATTCACGCCGACAAGTTTGACCTGAGTGGCTCCTGTAGTGGAGCTCATGTGAGCAGCTGAAGACAAGAACGGGTCAACGATCAGTTTGCGAGTCGAGCAAAGGCCACCAGTCGCAGTCATGCTTCTGCAGTAAGCCCTTCAGAAACACAAAGAAAAATTTGCTCCGCGCCGAAGGTTATGCAGAATAATAGCCTCGTTGGGCGTGACGCTCTTGGCATCATTCTTTAAGAACTACTGATTCTTTTAAATAAAATCGTAGACCGTGATTGAATGGCATGTAGGCACTGAACATCTCACCTCCCTGTGATTAAAATTAAATAAATATTTATTAGTAAGTTCGTACCATGAATGATCGCAATATTGTTCTCTACTATGCAAGTCAATGAAATGCAATATTATCAGCAGGTATTGAATGAATAATTGTAAAATCATTCGTAGCTTTTAGCATGTTTTTTATTTAATAGAAGATCTAAAGAAAAGGCTTAGGAAAGTTATTGTGAAGGATCAATAGTTATAAACTATTGATCCAAATTCATTCTGGTTGTCTAAAGAAATAAGACTTATTTCCTAACATTAATTATAGTTTGACATGCTGCTAACAATATCAAAATAAAATATGGCAACAAGAATGTAATAAGTGGTTTATCCTTGGGCTGCTCACTTAGTCTCATGCCGTGAGACGTCACTCACACTGTCACCATAGCTGGAATGAGATTTTGTAATTCATTTGGAGGATGAACTACTGCAGGAAGAAATTTAATGTTTGTTGGTCGAACTATTCCTCATTATTTGGCATTATGTGAAAAAATATTCCAGAACCCAGGAAGTACATTTCGAGAATTTTTTTTAGAAATTTCATCATTCTAACGGCAACAACATAATGCCACTTATAAGCAATAACTATGAAAAATAAACTAAATTATTCAGACATTACTTTTATAGCCTAGAATTAAGCACCGATTCATTTCATGTTTGTCACTAAATTTAGGGCATAATAGGGTATTTAAGAGATTGTGTTTAGTCACAAGAACTTAATTTGATGAGGGAACAGAAAAAGAATAGGAAAATGCTTGAGCAAAAATTATACGCCAAATGTTGTGATAGAACTTCTTGGTTTTTATCATGAAATTGTGGGATTACTGTTTGTTGAAATCGAGAAAAATATCTTTGTTTTTGAGTCCTGGGATGAATGATGACAGTAGCTTGTCAGTTGAGCTTCCTACAGTATACAGAGTAAAGTCAAAATGCAGTTTTAAAATACGCTTCTTCGTAAATAGGCAAATGTACTCGCTATGCCAAGGTGATAGAATTCGAGTTTGTTATTAATTTTGACCATGAGTTAAATCCTTCATAAAAGTTTATGAAGCTTTTGTAGTCCCCTGATGCTAATTAAAGATTTTCACTCTTCTGCAAAGTAAAGCAGGTACATGTAGGCAAAGTGAATTTCAAGGTATGATACAATTAACAAGTCGAAATAAAAGTAATATCCGATTTTAAAGCTTATTTTGAAAAACACGACCTTTCGACTATGAAAATATTAATCGTTTGTATCATTTTCCTTGTTTTTTTGGAACCTTATTCCAGCTGCTAAAAAGATAAAACAAGGACACGTTTGTAAATTTCTTTTAGTTTTGAAGAAAAGCATGAATTTAACTCGTTTCCAATACCTTGTGATACCGACTTAAATGAATATTTAAATGACTAAAATCATGTAGAAAAGGTAATAGAGTGTACCAATATTGCGCAAGCAGACTCAAACAACGCCTCAAATGTGAAAGACCCCATAGAACGCTCGCAGCCAATTGTCCTTACAGAAAGAAAATCATAAGACAGAAACAAGAAGACGACCAGTGACAAAAACAAAAGGAAACCCAGAAAAGATATGAAAAAATTACGAAACATATTATACAGCAGACAAACCCACCCCAGCATGTACTCACATTGACTAACCAGATGCATTTAACTTACAGCCCTTATCCTGGAAACACACATTGCAACCCTAGATAAACTCAGAAATTTGGCGACATACTCTCTCAATCTCTCAAAACTAATTTCGACATTGACGCCATATTTCCTGACAGACTCAGCAGCCGTATTCAACTTTTGCTAGGATAAAACAGGCACACGACACCAGTACACTACAACAACTCTTTCACAAGAATCACAGGAACCACAAAAACAACAAGAATCACAAGAACAATCTTTGTACTGAACGTTTGACCTCTCAATAGCATCCTTTACCCTAACTACCAAGACACAAAAGATGATTTAGCGACTGAATTGAAAACTCGACTGTACTAATTGACAACAAATACACCTTGCAGCTGAAACTGTATTGGAATATAACGGACGAAGTCCCGATACTACAGATCCCTCCGAACTCCTGGTACACGACCCAATTTCTCAGAACCAGAGATAAAGGAATAAAAATTTATGGAGAGGACCTCAAGTCTTAGACGTTGGTCAACTATATAGCAGAGGGAAGGGCAGTGTTCACGCGTTCTAAAATAAACATCATATCTGACAGACAATTCAAAGCCCTCTCTAGCCACTTCACAATACATACAGAATCCAAGAAAGGTAAACACGCAATAAAAGAGAAACTGACAGAAACTGACTGACAAAGACCCACCAGTATGTGTTCTGTAAACAATAATGTATTGTATATAAATATTGTGTTCATAGGAAACTTCTGCAAAAACTGTAAATATTTGTAAGTACAAAGCCCAGAAGATTAATGTCCGATGACCAAACCAACAAACCCCACGGCCATTTAATTATGTGCAATAGGCCCTTTTTTCGCCTGCAACTGTCCCTTTCATTTTCACTTTCTTTTTCTGGTACAGTCTGTACCAAACTTTTTTTGGATCTTTTCTATTGGTATCGTCCACCATCAGTAGAGCGTAGTAGAAAAGGTCATTTTTCTTAACTGAACTCTTCTAAGATTTTTACGATAACTCGAGTTGTGTGAAGTAGGACTTGATCGTGATACAGGATAATCTTATTTTCAATTAACTAATGAAGGTGGCTTTCGGACTAAAACATTTTCCAAACGACGAAACTGTTTGCAGTACAATTAGCTGTAATTAGTTTAATGTCATACGATCCTCTCTACGTATACTATGTATATTCTTTGGACGAAACCTCCCTCTCACTTGGTGAGCAAATTTTCGGTCTGAACTGATCGCCGACAGAGGGCAGTTGAGGATGTTGTACAAGATTCACTTCTCATCAGCAGAAATAGGTTAACCCACACGTAGTACCTAAAGATGTTGTGAAAACAACCATCCACAACAAGCATCAATCACACAGTATCATATATTTTCAGACTTTTTTTGCCCAAGTAAGACTTTCTAATACTTTTAAATAAGGCAGGAAAATCGAATTCAGCACATCAAATATTTCTGCAAGTTCTCTAGAAATATGTTGTAGAACTTGGTGTAAGAACAGTTTCTAGCCCTTCAGAATCAAGTGCTATGAACAGTCTTGTGGGAGATTATCTTTCTCGATGAAATTATCACTTTGAAAATGAAAATGGACCATTTGTTATTTCTTCCACTGACTGCAGTATCACTATCAGCAATTTGAACAGATATTGCTACTGTACAGTACTTGCATTAGCTCTTATTTAAAATTCATGGTGCATATTAAGTTTCACGTGATCGTTGGTTTGGACAAATATAAGGGGAGATACATATTTAGGTCTGAAATAACATTTCATAATTTAACATAAATGTATATCATTATTCATTGCTGCGTTTGCAAAATGTAACAAAGCACACAATTTCACAAACACAGCGTATAGCTCTATTTAAGGAAAGCAGACAGCTTTTCGAACCTGGTGCACTGAAAAATTTTTAAACATGAAACCTAAGGGAAATAAATATTTATTTCAATTGTATCATCGAGCTATTCTCCAAAACAACTTTTTCTGGAAGTTATGAGACGTCGCAATCTTAGGACTGTGTAGTCGTACCCTACACGTGTAGTTTATTATGATTCCAAGAATTTAAAAAGAAATTTTTTGGAGTAGCTAAGTTCGGCCGAGAACGAGAACAAACCTTTTCTCAAACATGTACTGAGGGTCAAAGTCCTTCAAACTAATCTCAGAAGTTGAAGATAATTCTTTGGATACTTTTTACTGATTTACATTTTTTCTTGACCATACCTTTTCCATTTACATTTATGATAGGTTATTATTTTTAACGAAATATTTATTCTATTCTCTGCTTTAATACGAATTCCTAAGAAAAATTCTATGTCTGTTATAAGCTAAAAAGCCAGTAACTTTTGCTTCATAGGCCTTAGGATGATATTCGAAAGTAATTAAGCTGGTAACGTTTCCTACGAGGATGACAAGATTGGAACCAGAAAATGAAAGTTATCAAAAAGAATGACATAAATTGTGTTTCATTATAGAATTTAATATGTACTCGACTGTTATTATGGCGAAATAAACTTGGTAAATTCTGCACGATGATGAAGGATCTTGATAAAAGCAAGAAAATACATGAACTCACGGCACTGCGGCAGCGATGGGGCAAGCGGAGGTGGGAAAGGAGACGTGGTGATGAGGCCGATGTAGGGGCTGGAGATATGAAGCAAGCGGCAACACAAGACGAGTTCTTAACGAATTCATTATGAAAACCAAGAGCTAGGACCACTAAATAAATACGATAAAATTGTAATCTAGTATCTCTGTGGTTCAAATCGAATAATCTTTAATCTATGCAGCGAATAATTCTTATGGTTCTAAGTTGTTCAAATTCATGGAATGCATTTATAGATTAAGCACCAAGGGTTCGGGTATGCCTCACCATTAATAAGCATTCTCCCTTCTCCTCAACATGTTTTTCGAGAGCTTTTCTAAAAACGTATTTTCCAGCTGTACACACTATGGTACCGACAACAGCATCCATAGAAAGTGCATTTTGTATTCGATCATACATGTCAATCGCATAAAGTTAATGAAGTGTTTATACAATTTAGCCAATTTGTTACAAACATAATTTTCCAGATATATGTATCAAATACACTCTTTTGTGCTCAGTGATTATTAAAGTTGTTAATGAAATTTCAGTTCTGTGTATTAGACATACTGTTCGTGATAGACGCTGATACACCGTGAAACTACAGAACTAATTATGGAAGAGAGCCAACATAAGGTCCTTAATTCATCGAGAGTGTAAGGCAAGCTTGAACTCATTCTCCCTTGTTTACTCTGTCGGGTTGTGTCAGAGAAATCTTGTATCGAGGAATGTAGAGAACATCACTGACCTAAAGCAAAGGATTACTGATGTAAAGGATAACACGGCAAGAAATCAAGTACCATCTTCATGTGCTTCAGGCCGCTTTTGATGCCCATATGGAGGTGTATTAAATAGGATAAAATTACTTCAGTATCAAATTCGCGTTTTTCAATAACTTACACACATGTATTTTTTATTTACTTGTGTATTAAATTCGTTAGATTATTAAAAAACTTTATGGACATCCAATACTTCTCACACTGATACACATTTTATACATTATAGTGTAGCTATATTTTACTGTAGAAGCTCAACAAGAAGTACTAAAAATAATTATTTCGTAAAAAAATGTATACAATTAGGAATTCATGAAAGTGAAGTGTTTTTTTTCTGTTACTAAAATATCTAGTCGATGCTTTTTCTTACGCTACTCGAGGTCCAGAAGCATGAAGATTACTCTTGAAAGATCATTCATGATAGCAGTCTGTAAGCATTCATAATGATTCAATACTGAAGGAAATACAGGTCATTTTTCAATATAATTTTTATCACGTACTCCTAGACTAAGAAACTTTAGTGAAATACTGTAGGACATCATTATGAATATATGTTAGTTTGCGTCTGAACAGACGCTGACTTTAAAACCATAGCTGTAGGCTCTTTTTATGAAATTTATGTAAATATTTGCATGATGCTTTATTTCTCTTGAAGATCTGAAAATCTAACACTTTTAACACCAACAAATCTTGGTCTAAACGTGACGTTAGGTTTCGTATTGAATTTTCAGCACGGGAAGATTTGTAAGTACTAAATCAGCAGTAAACCTCGCACTATGAAAACTTTACTCCGCCCTAAGGATCATGTGTAGGTTGGCATTTGATCATCTAACGTAAGATTTAAGAGTTTCTTATTGTTTCGTTTTCAACAAACAATTGGTAATTGCAGTTACATTATACATACTATAGCGGGCGTTTTACATTCGGCATAAAACATCTAAGATATCGCGGTGGACACTGTCTTTGACACACGCCATGTGCGCATATGGTCACCAATGTGTTCCATCTTGATTAACGAATCTTGTATACATTTTTGGTTCATTCTAGCCAACATTCATATTGAAAGCTGTATTGTGCTCCTTTTATCTAGTGTCTTCCTCATTTTACTAGATTCTGCTGCGTAAATCTTGATGCTGCGTTTATTTCTGCCTTATAACTTAGCTAATGTAGGATCCACCTTCACTCTGGTTGTTGACTGTGATTTTTGTTTTCCGTCTGTTGAACATCGGTCATTCTCAGAATCAAAAATTTACCCAAGGTTTTAAATAACTTACATAACAAGTTGGTGAACCAAAAAAGTAAGAAATTGAACAGCAACGATGGCTGCTGATAAATTGTTATCGTATGTGTTCTTCAAAATTCATACTTTAGATTTAACCCTACTGATAGCATCCATGCATGGTTGATCCATTGGAAAAAATATACAAGAAAATACCTGCAAAAATAAATTCTACAGAATAATAGAGTATAAAAATTCAAACGGTGTCAAATTTGTTTAAAAAAATATTGTTCATGATCGAATAAAAAATGCCGATTTCAATAAATTGTTTAAGATCAAATGAAAAATGACAGTCTCCCTTCTCAAAAATAGCAATCTAAATCGATATTCAACAGTAGCAGAACTTTGAAAAATTTGCCAGTGCAAACATGGGAATATTATGAAAATTCTTGTCTCAGAAGTTACTCTAACACAAAAGAATACCCTCTTATTCCCGCCCTTCATTGCTCACTCTCATGCATTACAACATGCTGAAAATAAACGACTAAATCTGACGTCGTCTTCTGAATCCCCGTTAGATTAAAAAGTATACACAAATAATATTTTCATTCTTGTGTAAAAGCCTCTGTCTGTCCCATCTGCTAATCACGCTAACACATAAATCCACTCTATGCAAACCACCCTCACTCACGAGGTAGACGTCCTACTCTACATTAACCGTCTAAAGTTAACGTAGAGCCCGTATTACACTTTATAAGCCAAGGGTTGCCAATGTTTTTCAATGGCTTTTCTTAAACGCCTGGTCACTTCGTGCAGACATCTCTACTCTTCACCGAAAAACTTAAAAATTCGTTTGACGAAAATGTTATCATCATTTAAATTCATTCGACAGATGTTTTCTCAAGTTTCTGAAGTATCTTGTTCATGTATGTATTTTTTAACAGACCTTCCGACTCAACCTTGAAACTCGGAATTGTAATGCAGTATGCACCTTCAATGTTCAAAATTCTTATATACTCATGCACCGGCCTTTTGTTTCACATGTATTTTTCCTGAAAACTTTTTAATGCACATTATGTATTTCTTTCCTCCTGAAAACTCAGCAATGCTCATAGTGTATTTTTTAATCCTAATTTAAGAATAAAACAACTCAGACGTGAGTTGAAAAATTACGCTTGTGATAGAACTGCTGTTATACGTTTGATTTACGAGTCGGAACAGAAGTTGCTACAAGTGAGCAGTTATACTCTGGTATTCGCCTCCAGTTTGTCACATATGTTCATCAACACCAAAGTGATACAATTCTAAACAGGTTCATACTCCGTATCTTTTGTACAGAGTCAGAACGGAGAAGTGATTTAATTTCTGGCAAGCATATATTCTACATCTTATTTTCAGTATCGCTATTTACAATGAAAATGCATTCGAAGATTATTTTTACAGTATTTTTTCATTTCATTTCAAGACTGTTCCATGTTTACCTATTGTGCTAAGAAGGAAATGTAAAATTTAAATTTACTATTCACTTGTGAAAGCGGAAGACGGTAAGTCAACCGCGAACGTCTTAAGAGAAGCGCACACACCTCACTACCTGCATTTGAACCAAACTGGTCAACCACTGATTCCAGTTCCACTCGCTCCGTCGGTCTTGCTTAGAGCGTCTGCCACTCCATAAGTCAACAGTCGAGACACAAACGAAAAAATTCCAAATAGCGTGTAGCAGTTGTGGGTTCTTTGATCTCAAGTGAAGAACCTATTACTATTGACACTCAGTGGCGCTGAATGCCTCTCTAAATTTTCTAAAATTGAGCTTTAACGTTGCTCATTTTCAGAAAACTGACCATCAATTTTAATGTTTTTATATTGCTAAAGTTGTCAATAATTCGAAATCACCGACACCAAATACCTGAAATTTAGAAAGGATGTTATAGTTAAAATGCATGATTCAGGATGCTAAGTAATACTCTTATTTAACAATTTATCTGTGAAATTTTATCATTTTTAGCTTAATTTCCAAATTGCTTCATAGAGAATTTCCATAAAAAACATAAATAATGATGAACCATGACATAAATATTTCTGTGTTCAAATATGATGTGCTAGGGAGTACAGCATAATGCAAATGGGTGCATAAACCAGAGGTATAAACTAGAAATCTGTACGACACACAGCCGTGGGTATTGTGGAGCACCCGTCACGAGAGAACTAGTGGCTCATTTCAAAGTGAACGGATGAGCTTTGCCGTGTTAACGTCATTGGAGCTCGCCCATGAGTCCTAATCAATCTTGCCTCAACACAAATTCTTGACAGTTTGCGTAAGACACGACGAAAAGGCCTTGTGGGCGAAAAGCATTATGGTTAGGAATAACTTCGAATTTTCGCCTTACATCAGGAGTGTAGCTAAACTGTGGAAAGTTTGTCTAGATCACGGGTACTCGACCTTCCTCTGACCTTGTACTTCAATATTTCGACAGATTAGCATTTACATATGAATTTTAAGATATTGGAAAAAATACATATTCACTGATATATGTATATACGTAAAAATTTAGAAATGAGTAAAATCTAAACTTCTTTTTCTTTCTATTGCTTATACTAAGTGTACCCCTATAGGTACATGTACCCCAGGTTGGCAACCCCTGGTCTAGAGGGAGGACATCCTGTTAGCCCGTTCTGGCTCTCTTTGCGCCCCTTGCCTAAAGGTGATGGAAAGTTTGAACGGGAAATGTTTTTCCTTACGTTATGCGGGACTTTAATCTTTGGATGACTTTTTCGAAGTGCCCCATCTATGCATGCTTAACATACATGTAATTTTATTCTTCTTAAAAATGCTTCACATTTTAGGCATTCAAGATCAAGAGGTCTTGAGCGGATTTTTGAAAATGGAAGAAAATCACTCCTTAAGTTTTCAAACATAACTCCACTTCTAACAAAAAAATAAATTTAAATGAAGCTTTATATGAACGCTCTGCTCTTTAATTTTTTTACCATAAATGAAAAAATTGTATGATGCATTTGCCCACTAAAACGTGAAATTTTAATTCCCTCATTAAGCTTGGGTAAAGTTTTACAGTACCAGTGCTTTAAACATACATAGACGGTGCAGCCTGAAGCCAATAATCATGTTTATGACACTTTCCTTGTATTGCAGCAAGAAAATTATTACAATGAGAATAAGAAGAAAAATAAATTCGTGGGAGAAAAAGTGAAGAGCTTCAAAGTATTTTAAAATCAGGTGAAATTGCTAACATTGGTATAACAGTAATTTGTGATGAAATTTTTCTACCGGCTTGCTACCAGTGACTCAGCACGAGTCCGTATGAGACTCGTGGTGGCGTGCCGGCCGGGCCTGGGCTTGACCATGTTTTTTAGGAACCGAAATAAAAGGACAGTTAAAAAACTTTGGATTAACAAAATTCCTTATGAAAGATTCAGTGATTCCCAGTAAAAAATCATTGACACAAAGTTATGTTTTTACAATTCAAACTTACCATGTGAAGTAGAAAAAATACAATACGCACTGTAAATAAAAATAAAGTTAATAGTATGCAAGGAATGACACCGGAAAGCGATGGCCTTAATCGCAAAAAGGTTTTGACGTATTCAAAATGTCAGATTTCCTATGCTGTGATGCAGCAATTAAATTTATTTCAGGGGACATATTGAGACCTACTTTAATTCAAATGTATCTTCATACTCTTTAGATGTATTGGAAGCTCATAATCTAAATAGTTCGGACACATATTATCAATATAATATCTAAACGCTAATTGGTCGATTTCTATGGAATATCACATGCAAGTAGAAAAGAACTAAAGTAAATAAGAACAATTCTAATATTAAACGCTTTGGAATGTTTTTATTTATAAAAAATATCTAGAATCATACATAACTCCTTTTGTGTAAGATGCATATACATTTTCGAGTTCCTTTGAAATTTCTCAACGTGAAATTAAATGATTCATAGAATTCTTACGGGCAATAAATGAATAAATTTTTATACGATGATCTCCTCTGGAAACTTTTAAATAAAAATATTGTTCATTAAACATATGATCTCATTTACCCTGAGCAAAACTAACATTGTTCGTGGAACTACCAATCACAGGTTGTTTGAACAAGGAGTTGTCGTTGCTTGAAAAAATTTTCGTCCAATCGACTTGCAAGTGTTTTATAAAAAATTGTGAGATTGCAGGTGGGCCTTAAGAGTGTCTGTGTCCATTTTGACACGTGTGATTGCTGCATGCACTCTTATGTTATATTCCTCAACTTCAGCAATTCGTGAGAAAGCCAAAACTCAGGAACGTAATATTGAAGCATGTCAATGGCCATTACCTAGCGCTCCATTATGTTGAAAAATACTCGTGAACAAACGATAAAATTGACGGATTTCTGCTCTTAACTCATACATTGTATAACACAACGTTGTATGCATCATATTCTTGCTCGTTTAAGCTTCATTGCTAATTTCTTGTAGCTGTAATAAGGTTGAAAACATAATGCTGAAAATAAAACATATTTTATTTCAGAATGGACTTGGGAGGAGCTAACACGAACATTGTGGTGGTGTGTCTCCAGGCAGAAGGGAGTTCAAAGTCCACCTGAAACCTGTCTACAGTCTGGACGGGAGACGTGGGCGCGCTTAGGTGTAGGATTTAGGCGTCTGACTTGATCAAGGCGCTCTCTCCCAAATGAATCGCTCATGTAAAAGCTGAGATTCAGAATATTGTAGCACGAAGAAAATATACCCACATAGACTTCTGCAATTATATTATTTCGTTAGAAGATGACTTGTTGAACTGAATGAGTCAATACAGCCAATATTTTAATCGATAAAAAAATTAACCATAACAACTTTCAGCAATTGTGAAGTACGTGCATGATACGATTTCGAGGTTCTGTAATCTTTTTGAATTTGTTGATTAATATTCTGAGCCTGGATAAGAAATGAGTTGAGGTATGTACAGGATCTAAATATGTCTTGATCATCACTACATAATTGTTGTAGCAAGTGCTGCCCTCAATTTTTTAATATCATACAACTTTATCGAAATAAATTTTAAAATCATTTGTGAGCATGAAGTGAAAATACTGAAGCCAAACTAGCGTAAAATATAAAGCTCATTAGTAAGAAATTGAAAGCTAATTCTAAAGAATCAGATGTAAAAATTATCGAACGCTCACAATGAACCTTATAAGATGGTTCAACGGTTAGCCTTAAACAGACAAAACTCATGTACTTTTGAATAAGAATAAGCTTTTTCAGTATTAGCTAAATGTCAGGTGGCAACGAAAAATTATAAAATGTTTTATTTTACTGGATGAGACAATGCTTCATAACTGGCGGAAGTTTTTTAAGTCTACATTACTACGCTGTTACAAAAAGGAAACTAACCTGATCGTCAAGAAAAAACATCCAGACTTCCACACACTAGAAACAGTGCATAGAAAATATATGAAATAATTAAGTAAGCGATTTGAAAGGATATTGAAAAACGTAGAACACTCATGATTTATGAGTCACACGAACTTCTCACATTTAGAAACCCGTGTTGTTTTAAGAGGCAGACCAATTATCTAGCATATCTCCACTATAGAACATCCTAAAATATTCGATAAACAGCCTCCCAGTAGCCATGCAAGAAATGAGAGATGCCCCATCCATGCACTTAAATCACGATAGCGAAAATCATAAGTAATTGTGCCTGCTGATACTTCAATAGAATAAATTCATTTTTCATGCCGAAGACTAGCGTACTCTGACGTATAGAACTTGGTAAGTGGATGTTTAGCCATCAAAAACACTCACACAGGACGTGCCTGTAGTTGTTGGTGACCTCTAATCAATTCTGTCACGGCACTCGTTACGCAACAGAGCCCCCATGCTCGTAGAAGCAGCTTCAGTCTCGCATGTGGGTTCAGGTGTCGCAATACAGCGCTCCCTCAGAGACATAGGAAACATACGTCTCCTATGTTTCTGAAATTCTGACGCACTTTATATGAGTGGAATAAACTCACAAACACATTAACTTTCATGGTGCTGAAATTGATGAGTGAACCAAATGATTCCTCCGAAAAGAAAATTACATCTTTGCAATGCAAAAACTCGACAATAGTTAATTCTCCTCACCACTGTAATTGATAAACTAAATACACAGCTCCTTTTTCACTAAAATGGAAAATTTGCCCTGCTGATAAATTAATGTTTCCACACTGAAATAAACATTTGTGTAAATTTTGACAGATTCTCTCCAATTACATAGAGTGAAACTTTTGCCCTCTAATTCAATTGCTCACAAAATAAGACGTGGGCATCCATCACTGCTATTTCAGACAATGAGAGATGGACTTGAACGTGAGGAAGTATTTTTCCATTCGTGTTGCTGTTTTCGAGCAGTTGCTTTCATGATATTTCATAAAAATGTAGCAACCTGAAAATAGCGAGATACAGACTTCCATTAAAATTATAAATACTACCTATGCAAACATAAATTTTGTAACAGATCAATTTTTCAAGCACAAAGGAATGAAGTGCTTTTTCTAACATCCGCCGTTTGATGCTACGAGCACTTCGTTCTACAACAAGGAAAAGAGTACGATCTAATGGAATTCGTTGATCACTAGTGAGTGCTCAAGAACGTCGTTTCATATGCCGTTATGATATACCTGTACATATATCCCTACGGACGGCTTCAGCTATGCGCAAGATTTTTTCAGAATGCCGTAACATCGTCATTACCTTGACTGGGTCCAAATATCTCCCGATTGTTATTTATTTCGAACAATTCTTAGCATGATAAATATTTGCATTGCTGTATTCCTAGCGCAACTATGATGTTTGCCATACACCATTCTACTGAACTGCGATTATTACAAAATAATACCTCCTTAAAGTCTGGAACTGCAACACAAGCGCTACGAAGAAATTCAACAAAAAACATGCAGGCAGAACATCACAGTCGACACGCCAAAAGGCCCGATCACAACGGGTACGTATAATCTGCAGCCCATCCAGAAAAAACTTGATTTCAAATAGAGTATACAGTACATATACATTGGGTTTTAAATTCTTAGTGCTAACATCTTATGAATAGTGACGGTGCTTATCGAAAACGTCTTCAGAAAAGTAGTGATGCTTCAAGCGAGATCCCCGTCTTCTGCACTGCAGTTTGAAGTAGAAGCTATTAGGGGCGATGTCGCTGAGCGTGATTGAGGTGTGGCTTACGCCAAGCATCCAGTGTAACAGCTGCTGGACATGTTCTTTCTAGCTGTCAATGGTCAGGCACGAATAGACCATGACAGCTCCGGGTACTAACCCGTGGCCTTCTGCATTGCATGCAGGTACCCTCACCAGTCGGCCACGCTGGGAGTATGCACACAATGTAGTAACTACATGAATGAATTGCAACATTACTCAACCAAAAATAAGAGTCACATTTTCCTGATAATATGAATCCCGACCATCCCACTCGTGAATATAACCACCACACAAATATGAAAGGAAAACAAATACCTTCCCTAATACACAAACACTAATGCCTTCATGTTGGCCTCAAATTTCACATCATATTTACTCATGACGCTTCCAACAGCCCTAGCATAGTATTGACCAATATAGATCATAATACAATATCCTACTGTACTCAAGCCCTCTTTCTCCTTCAGATCACATCCCCATCATGGCAACTATAACAACCAATCCTATTCAAATCCCCACGCCCACATGTTAGTGAATGAATCCGACTTTCTTGCACGTAATTTATTTATTTTTTGTTCTTTTGATTGGTTATTTCCGTGTAGACTTTCAGTGTGTTATCCTCCTGCCCCGTAACCGGTAAGAGACTGAACAGTGCTGTATAATAGGTAACCTTAAGATGTTGAAACTTAGATTTATAGTACATGGTGTTTCAGAATTAAAGCAACCAGTTTTGCATATTAAATGAATCATTTAAAATCAATGCTTGGTCATTCAAATCTTGTATTATTTTGAAGGTATTAATATAATGTTTATATTTCAAGTGTTAAAATTCAAATTCATACTCCATATAATGGCTGTGGATCGAAATATCGTTATCAAGCTCCACAAAGAAGGCGAGAATAACGTGTCAATTGCAAAAAAAAGTTGAAAATGAACTGTTCAACTGTTTGGAAAATTGTCATAAAGTTTAAGGATGTCTAGTACAACCTTTGATAAACTAGGACAAGGCTGTACACTAAGTGTTCGGACAAAAACTTATCAAAAACACGCGGGAGAAGTTGCGTCGAAACCCAAGTCGATCCCATCGAGAACTGGCTGCAGAACAGGAGTTAGCAAAACTTCAGTGTATCGAGTGTTGAAGGAGGATCTGGGAAAGAAACCTCACAAAATGATGAAACGTCACGAGCTTACTGGATATAATAAGAGAATGAGGGCTGAAAGAAGTTGTCACATCCTTAATGAAATAGCTCAAGGCACGCTCCCAAATTTGGTATTCGCAGATGAGAAAAAATTGACATTCAGCAAGTTGTGAATCATCAGAACAACCATGTTTGGAGTTTCTCAAGTTCAGTCGAGGGTTGGAATGATACAAATAAATAAATAAATAAATAAATAAATAAACTTTATTTCCAGTAAAGTATGCAGTACATATACATTGGTTTTCAAATTCTTAATGCTAACATCTTACGAATAGTGACGGTTCTTATCGATAAGGTCTTTAGAGAAGTAGTGATGCTTCAAGCGAGATCCCCGTCCTCTGCGCTGCAGCTTGAAGTACTCGTAGAGGCTCTTAGGGGCGTGCCGATGAGTGTGATTGAGGTGTGATTTACGCCAAGCGTCCAGTGTAACAGCTGCTGGACATGTTCTTCGCTAGCTGTCAATGGCCAGGCACAAATAGACCATGACAGCTCCGGGAAACAAACCCGTGGCCTTCCGCATAGCAGGTGGGTACCCTCACTAGTTGGTCATGCTGGGAGTTCTTATCAAAAACACTTATACGAGACGTCAGAATGCACTGTCTGTCATGATTTGGACAGCTGTGATAGCTACAGGAACATCTCCACTTGTTTTTGTGCATTGTGGGGTCAAACTGAACTCAGAACGGTACATTTCTTGTATTTTGAAATCAAAGTTGCTACCGTGGGGTACAGAACATTTTAAGGGTTCACCATGGAGTCTCCAACAGAATTCAGCACCTTCCAATGGCTCCACCGTTACTCAAACCTGCTTTCAGATGAACATTCTATCTTTCATATGTAAATATGTATGGCCAGCAAGGAGCCCTGACCTTAATCCCTTGAACTTGTTTATCTGGTCCATTTTGGAAACAAGGGTCTTAGCTACCTGCCATATTTCTAGGAAATGGGAAACAAATCCACAAAAACCGTTACGTGCCGCTTGTGACGCATTTGTACATAAATAGGCTTAAAACTGTAGTACGTAATAAGGGTGGTCACATCGAGTAAATGCATTATTGTATCGTTTGGTTATGATTCACCATTGAGTTTCACCCCTTAAAATAAAAATCGTGCATATACACCTACCAAAAAGTTCGCTGCCTTAATTCTAAAACACCCTGTATGAGTATAATTCTAAAACACCCTGTATGAGTAATCCATCATTACCACTATTGTCATCGATAAAATTTGGGTACTGACTTTCCTTTTTTTGCTTTTTAGTTTGATGGATTCCTTCCGAAAGTGATAGGTCAATTTTTCGTCCTGTTTTGAGTCGAGGTGGAGAGCTGCTGTGTGGAGGATACAGTATCTATCAGCTGTAAAGTACGCTAATTCTACTTCTTATGAATTTTTAAATCGTTTTGGTTATTGCCCACATAGGGCAAATGGGGTTTTATGTTACTTTTTTGTACATTAGATTACCAATTTGATGCTGAAGTTTGTGCTGAGTTTCTTATTGGCGCAATTACCATGTTTACGATGACGTATATAGTCATGATGCTGACTCTTTAATGTTTGATTGAGTTCTTGAAAGAACCTAGTCTTTTATTTCGATTTTTTATCCTTGAGTAGGAATTAAAACTTCTCTTACTTATTAATGAAAAGGACATTTTGCAGTCTTCACTTGTGTCAGTATATATGTATTCAAATTTAATATTTGTGCTCCTAATGCAATATTTAGAAGTCGAAGTGGGGAAAGGTCGATTAACATTAGGATTGCGTTGGTTCGGTGAAATGTCAGAATATCTGTCTGAATACAGCCGTAATTCTGAAAGATCGAGCTCACGTAGGATATTTACGCACCTGTACAAGCTACTGATTTTGATATAGGTCATGCATATGAGGATCATCTTCCAGGTTTCTTCTATCGAGTGAATTTCCAAAATGTATATTTTCGTTGTAGATTTCTCAGAAAGGTAAACGAGACGGTAAAGTAAGTTGAAAATTTTACTTCATGGCAACATGGCTTAGAAAGTAATGCGTTTCTTTTCAAGTGCAAAATTATTTTTCATAGCTCTCGAAGGTATGAGAATGAGTTAAAGCACAAACCTGAAATGCAATTAATGTTAAGCTCATTTTTTGGCATAGTGTCAGTGCTTTACCCATATTCTGACCACTGTAATTATTTGCAATGTAAATATATGAGAGAGATTATTTGGTAATAATTAGCTTCTTAATCGTAGTTAGGCGTGATTGTAAAAGTCATAGATCTAGGAAACAGATGTAATATTTAAAATTGGGCATTAGCTCTATAATATTAACGAGGTTATTATATTACCCAGATGATACGCGTTGGAAACGATGTGTCTGATCGATCTTATTCATTTTAACCGTGGTGAGAATAGCGTTTCCAACTAGCAATGTACAGAGTGGGTGTTGATAATTTCGGCAACAATGTAAAGGGACAGTAAGGGAAAAAAATTAAAAAGATTTATTCCAATTCAATTCACATTTCACGTACATTCTATTTTCAAGTCTTCACTCTAACATCTAAAGATTAGTAATGATGCTCCCAGGGACTGTTCCTGTCTGTGTTGCAACTTCAAGTCGAGACTTGTAAGAGCACTTCAATTAGCTTCGCGAAAGTCTTGTCTTACTTCAAGCATCCTGCATCGCAGCAGGCAGGATGTGTATCTCGTCAACCGATGATCAAGCAGAAACAGACCAAGGCTTCTCCAGGATTTGAAACCGGGTCTCTTACATCGCAAGCGGGAATACTCACTACTCGACCACTGCGGTCGAGGCTGGGCTCTCGGATACAGGCTGTCTCCATAATAATTAAATTGAGTAGTAATCAAAGCAATATTATCATTGATTCCATAAATAATGCGAGAACTCATTGTTTGTTAATGGTGCAGTCATCTACACATCAGGAGTAATATTCTTGTTTCTACGGTCATGCACTAAGAATAGACACTGCGAAGTACACACTGCGAAACACTGTAGAGGTATACGTCAGATAATTCACTGAGTATATCTTCTTTTTTTGCAAAGTAACTACCATTTTAGTTGAGGATAATCTGTGAATGGAACACTATAAGACCTTTCATGCATTCTTTTATTCATATGAGGTGAGAAAACGATTGGTCTCGTAAACAATGTATTTTTTTCTAAAACTAATAATTGTAAGGAATGAAAATCTACATGGTGGCAGCTTCAGGTTTTGTTTATCCCTAGTTTCATTTTTGCAAGCAACAGTCCTGGAACTGTTGAAAATTAAAGAAAAGACTACCATCTAAAAGGTATTTAATAACCAGTCCCAACCTTCAAGCATTAAGTGTATTCCAGAAGTGGGGAATGATCGTTCGCTTCTGCTCTTAGTTTTGGAAATATTTGAGTGGTACTTGGAACTCGTGCTATGGAAAGGTAAGTTGCAGGTAGTTTTCTAGGAGCACAGTTTCTATTTTATTCAAGAATCTCTTTGCTTTTTTGTGTAAGAGAGTATTTATGTGACGTAGGTTTGCTGAGTTGTGAGTAGGTGATCTGTGTGAAAATCGTGTCAGTCTGAGTTGATGATACATTGTGTGACTGGATTCTGTACACGTTAAAATGACATTACGGATGATGATAAGAGTGTTGGGTTTGGGATTAATGGGTAGATAAACACTGAGCATACAAAGCTATCTACAGTCTGCGTTTAGTGTCAGGGTGTAAATGTTTGAATCAGCATGGGTGGAAAAGAGTAGGTTGTACTGGGGCTTCTCACTGTTTAATGTGCGATGTGCTTTCGAAAATGCTGATCCTAAGTCCCAAGACTCTGCTCGTAGTGTTATATGGGTTGAGAGTGCCGTTATTGAAGACATGGTGTGTTTTGAAGCGGCAAACGGCTTTTAGTTTAAAATTAGTTGCGATTGTTCGTATTTTATATTTTCTTTCGTATGTGCTGATTTGAACTATGATTCATGTTGTCAATTTCGTTACTGTAAAGTGAGAATTACGGCCGAATGTAAGTTGTGCAAGGTCATTTGCAGAAGCAGTATAGTCTGTGTTGAGGAGAGGGGGTTGTCGTGGGTATAAAAATTACAAAATTTTTGAGAGAGAACTGCTCTTTGTGGAATGTCAGATTCAATGGGAAAAGACGGCTCTGCCTACATAGTTGGCAAGTCAGATAGCTACTGTTCAACTAGTGAGGTACAGGGAGTCCACAGTTTACGACATTTCGACTTACGGCTACTCGCCGTTATGAACGAGCACTCATAAATTCTATTAATTTATGTCCTGCTCTACTGCAATCTGTTCGTAGCTTGCAAACTGAGCGTAGTGCTAGTTGTTTTGCTCGTGCAGCTGAATACATGGTAATGTGCGCATAAACGAGGAAGATACTAATGACGTCATTTTGGATTGTAGCTTTCGTTGTCATCTCTGCGCTTCGTAGTTTTTTCGTGTTTTCACTGGTGTTTGAAGTTTAATCTATTTATATTTTGTTTATATTATATATATATGTATGTACATGTTCTTATCATTAATTAGTATAATTTACGAATGTAAGTACATATTTCCGTGACGTATTGCCCTAAGTTCTAACTTATGTACCAAACCGGCTTACGAACGTCCGTAAGAACGCAACTCGTTCGTAACCCGAGGACTCCCTGTAATCTGGAATGAATTCAGTGAATTGTAGATTCTCAGAATTCTCGTAGTGTCTCGTGTCGCATGACAAGAGCGGTCTGCGTCGCTCTTAGCTGACGAATTCCATCCAATTGGCCATTGTAGATATTGTGTATGGTACTGTTGGGTACTAGTCTGCGTTGAGAATTTTGTCGAGCAGTTTAGCGTGTCAATAACTTGTTTGGGACGATAGTATTGTATTTCGTGCGTCAAGGCCATCGGTAGGGGCAATACGATCGTGATGGTGTGTTTTAATTTAGCTGGAAAGTAGTCTGCGAAAAGTGTATAATTAATAGGTATGATGTATTGAAGTATGTTGTATGGAAGATATTTCAGGTGATACGATGCAATTTTCGTAGGCTCTGGACATTTGTGTCCTGGAAAATATCTATAGTGTAGTTCGCCTATTGTGATTGTTGGATAATGGGGTCAAGGTAGGGGGATATTGCTTTATTCCTTTTGGGTGATGTGCAAATCGATGTGATTCATTTGTATTTTATGTTAGGTTTATTATGTTAATCGAAGTTATTATCTGAGCTGTCATTTATTGAAAAAATACGTAATCAGTGATAGTGAAATACGAGTTTGTAGCATGCAAAAAATTTGAATGGGTCTCTGATTCACTAAGATGTACTTTTTTATTGTTTCCTGACATGCGACTGATGAAACACCAGTATTTATGGAGATTTTTATTTTTTGCCTGCTTACGGCTAAGGGGTTCCATTTTTAAACTTTAATGTGTATGTATGTATTTTTTGTTTATTTTTTGACGTTGATGAATTCACCTTGTTTTGAGAATGAATTTATCAGGTTTGGGCTTGATACCAGGGGTGATTCTATGTGTGATGGTTGTGATTACCAGTGTCGAAACTTTGGTGAGGTGGTGTTCCCAAGTAACGAAGTGTCTGTCGATATCTGCAGATGCAGGGTGTGGGTCTTGAGGCACTGTGAGTACAGCAAGAAGATTTATGCGTTGTTTCCAGTTAGCGTTAGGAAAAAATATATGTGGTGAAAAGGCATAATTTCTAGCCCTAAGGTTCTATCAGGGAATGGCATAAGACTCTTGGCTGACCGTTATTTAAGGAAAAAAATAAATAATATTCCTAGATTAATAACAATAATTTACAATTAGCAAACAAAAATAAAATGCTGAAAGATATTCTAATTAATGAACAAGTTAAATTATCAAAAGGCTTGTTAGAGACAGAGCAGTCAGATTCTGTAGGAACAGAAATTGTGTTCTGCCAGCCATGACGGCGCGGGATTAAACATCTGACGAACTATAGCTGAGTTTAGTTTCCTAAGGTAATACAAATTTATCCACCTATGCTGAACTGATGCGGGTATAAGGTACCACCGAAAAGGTTAGGCCTGACGAAAAAACCTTTCTCTAATTAACAATAAACAAATACAGGGTGTGCAATGTTCTTGGTTTTGATACAATAGATAATGATGATAGGTAGTGCTGATGGGATTTTCAGCAACCAAAACTTTGCTAAAATTTTTTTCTCTGGTTATTAGGTGTGTTTGCTCGTGTGACCTGACTGAGGAAATGAGAGGACTCCTGAATGTGACTTAGCTTTATTTCAGTAAGTTGGCACATTAAATGATTAAATGATCTTGAGCAGCGTTGAGCCAGTTTGAAGCTTCCAGTAGGTAAAGATGACACGGTCCGTGACAGGTCTATCCAAGAATTTCAGTGACGGCAATTGGTGTGCTCCACAAGTACAGCACGAGTACAGCGAGTAGATTGCTGTGAGCACTTCTAACTTCTGTAAGTAGTTATTATGATTGTGAGCTATGACTTGTGAGCTGTGGTTGTGCGATGTGAGTTGTGACTGAGTATTTGGTAAGTTGTTGGTAACTGTGAAATATGAACAGGTAGTAACTTGTGAATAGTGTGATATGAGCAGGGGTGGACGACTGCTTCCCGAAGGTTAGGGAATTCTAACCACACGTCACATGTTGAAGTTTATGAGTGATTTGCTGAGAGAGATACACTTCGATAATGAGCGTACAAAATGTTGCCACAAAAAGTTTCAATTTAAAATACTCGTTGGCTTCCGTTACTTAATATAAAAATTGTTACAATAATGTGCACTTAATATGCATGTTTTTAATTGTAAGGAATTGGTAAAAATTACTCGAAGTTTAGTCTTATTTTTAGTAGTAAAAATTAAGGCTATTTAAAACCTGTAATTTCATGACATTTTAAGAGATAGATAGGTCTTGCTACAGGTGTTTCAGCATTAAGCCAATGAATTTTATGGATTGTTTACGAAAATTCATATGCGCAATTTTGATTTTGAGGGTTGAAACTCAAAAGTGAATAATAAGCAAACGGTACGGTGTTGCATTTATTTGATATAACCACCCATATCACGAACTACAGCTTTAAGTATATTTACTAATGCATCGTAAGAAGCACGTATTTGTTCTTGTGCAATTGCTTCCCATTTTCTTTGCAGTTATGCTTTGAGGGACTTGAGAGAAATATGAGGGCCCTTGTCTTCAAAATGGACCAGATAGAAAAGTCCATGGGATTGTGGTCGGGGCTCTTTGCTAGCCAAACATCTTTGCTTATGAGAGAGGGAATGTTCCTCTGAATCCAGGTTTGAGTTACGTGGGAGCAATGTGATGTGCTGAATCCTGTTGGAGACTCCATGGTGAATCCTGAAAATGTTTTGTAGCCCATGATGAACAGTAAAAATGTCCTGTAGGCCATGGTGAACCCTGGAAATGTTCTGTAGCCCATGGTAACCACTTTGATTCCAAAATAAAGAAATGTACCGTTCTGAGTTTGACCCCATAGGGCACAAAAACAAGCGGAGATCTTCCAGTGACTGTCACAGCTGCCCAAACCATGACAGACTGTGTATTTTGACGCCTCGTAGCAATTCTACCCTCGACTGAACTTGAGGAACTCCAAACTCAGGCATTCTGATGGTTCACAACTTGCCGAATGTCAAATTTTTTCTCATCTGTGAACACCAAGTTTGGGAGCGTACCTTTAGCTATCTCATTAAGGATATAACGACTTCTTTTAGCCTTCATTCTCTCATGGTGTTCATTAAGTTAATGACATTTCATCATTTTGTAAGGTTTCTTTCCCAGATCCTCATTCAACACTCGATACATTGAAGTTTTGCTAACACCAGCTTCTGCAGCCAGTTTTCGATGCGACCAACGTGGGTTTCGACGCAACTTCTCCCGAGTGTTTTTGATAAAATTTTTGTCCGAGCACTTAGTGTCTAGCCTCATCCTGGTTTATCAAAGATAGTATTAGTCTTCTTAAACTTTTTACGATCATCCAAACTGTTGAACACTTCATCTTTAACGTTTTTGCAATTGATTCGTTACTCTCGCCTTCTTTGTGGAGCTTGATAACGATATTTCGAACCACAGCCATTATATGAAGTTTGAATCTAAAATTTAGACACTTGAAATAAAAAGACTATCTTAAAACCTTCGAAATAATATAAGATTTAAAAAACCAAACATTGATTTTAAATGATTTATTTAATATGCAAAATTGGTTGCCTTAATTCTGAAACACCCTGTATGTCATCGAAAAATTCTTCAATCATACTGCTGGGGACCTAATCGTCAAATTAGGAAACAAAATGATCACATCTACTCGTAGAATGAAAGAGAAAATGGAAAATTGAGGACCATAGTTCAGCCTACAACAAGACGGCTGACTTATCGGCCTCCAGTAACTTCATCGGAAGAACTTTCCCTACAGTTCTTTCATCGATATAAAAGATGGAAACAATAATGAAGCCACATAGTCAATACGACTACGTAATGTTCATCCTTAAAAAAATTCTCACTTTCTTCTAAACCCAGAAGTAATGAATAGTACAACAAATACGTTAAAACAACACACAGTAAAGCAAAATCTAAAGTAAACGCCTAAACATAAATAATTAAACATGTCAGTGTGCATAGTCTCAATGATAAAATGGATGGCATAATAGTTATGATGATAGATGAATACAATGCCATTTCACGTGTACCTGAAACCTGGCTTAAAACAAGAATCTAAAGTTCATATTTTAATATTTCAGACTACTCGTTATACCGATACGGTAGCATAAAAGAAAAAATAACGGATCATGTATTTTCTGATATTACATTTACTTAAAATCTTAAATTTTACCATAAGAAGTAATAGAAGGGGTTGAAATGGTGTAACAACGTTCAGGCAAACAAACAAAAATATCTTATTATTGAGTTTTTACGACTATCTTTAGTTTTCTGAACATACATTCTAATGGTTTCAAAAATCAAAAAGTCATTTTTTAATTTCAGTAACTTTAACATAAACTTAACAAATGAAAGTAATCAGTTAAACAAAATATTCTACATATGAAACCTATCACTAATGGTGAAAGAATTGCATATTGTTACTGAATCTTGTGAAACTCTTTCAGATCTGGCAATCACTACTCCAAAAGTACTTACAGCGTTCTCCAGTTACAGTACTTCCAGCGTTCTTCACGAGAATTGTATGTACCCTAGAAGAGAAGGTAAACAAATAGAAGTTTTACGAATTTGTATTTAGGGATACTCTAGATTGTTGACTCAATTATCTCCGTTACTTTTGCCCACGTATTGACGTTGCAAGTACTTGCGCACTGAAATGAATGCACATGGAGAGCCAGAAGGTAAAGTAGAGAGCTTTGTGCGTAGAGTACTTGAACGTAGCTGATATTGATAGGCGCTTAGTCATCAAGGCATCAACCCGAATCTACACAAATTAACCTTTGAATTATGTACATCGAAGCTCAGAATCCACAAATATTACATTTTCGAATCAAACAGGGTCGTTTAATTTTCTATGAAAAACATAAAATGTGTGTCTAACTTGTGTTGGACTTGAGTCTAAGTTGTGTACTTTGCTCCGTAGCTCTACTATAAGTTCGAAACTGTTATTACGACTCAACACGGTTTTCCATTGATTCTATAAACATTAAATTTATGTCAGTGTCAGTCAATATGTTTGTAACCAAAATGCATTTGAAACTTTTTATTTAATAAAACTTAATGGGCATCAAATATCTCAAACTAGATTTTTCAATCATCTCTCATGGCACTAAAAACTTACTTATCTCCATTTCTACTGTTTGTAATTTGAACTTCTTATTTGACTCAGAGAAGGTTTTCAATTTATTTAAGCAATATTCGAATTTTTACAACTTACGTCATGAGAGGTGCATTCAAGATATAGCACTGATTTTTTTTCTCACAAACTAATCACACAAGAACTGTGAAACTGGTGTCACTTTTCGACATAATTTCTCTTCACCCGTACACATTTTTGGGGCATTAATATCTTATGGCGCAAACTCGCTCAGGTTATTCTGCAAGTGAAGATAGTTAAACTCGTTTTATTAGAGGCCCTGCATTTCTTGTGTACTATGATTGCCGGGGTATGTGGTTCGTAAGCATTTTTTATGCTTGAGTGTATTTTTAATTTCGCTGCTTATTGAAATCGTAAATAACATTTGTGGCATTATCAACCAAAGTATCTCTTTCACTCCAGAGCTTTAATCATAATTCATTTTCACACCCAATATTGATGGGTATTTTATGTATCAACTTTATTGGAAATACAGAATTTTTATGTATTTTCACTTCTGTAGTTCGATTTGATGGACTCAACTCTAAGCTATTTTATAAAACAAGTTACTTCACTTTCTTTCATATGTTCCTTGCTTTGTGAAAACTCGGCGCGTGTGGTATAAAGCCAGCTCTATTTCTTCCAACAGTAAGTGATCTTGCCCCGTCTTCAACAAACGACTGTACCTCTACACACAACCTCTATTGAGCTGCCCAATATTTCTAAATCTGGGAATAACTGAATCTACTTAGCCCAAGATCCTACGAGTGTATAATAATTCGACACGATAACTGATCCGACGAGTCACAATGATGCGACTTCCTAGCAGTGCGAGCTTCTCGGTGGTTCAACACTACACCGTACACTACGTACTTGACAAAAACACTGCCTTTCGCTTTCCTCCTTCTACTGGAAGTGTAGGCCTCTGCACCAAGTTGTCAGATATAAATTTTGACGATATGTCACAATTTTTTTGTACTTGGACATTTCTGTGTGTGTGTGTGTGTGTGTATGTCTCATTTTCTCTCTTTGTGCTTTTATTTTCGTCAGTTTCTCTGGTACTCTGTGTCTATTTTTTGTGTCTCTCGCACCTTCTTTCTCTTGTGTCTGTATGGTTGTATACGTGTGCATTAGAATGTGTTCATGAGTGTTTGAATATTACATTCTGTTATTTTTTTCTTCGGGGAAGTTGAAGTTTTACATTTCCCTTATTTTAGAACTGATGAGGAAAATTTTGCATTTCGAAATGTGTGTCATTGATGATGCACTTTTTTATTAGGTTTTTCTCTTATATGCCAGAGGCTAATATTCATTATTTGTACAGCTTAATTATAAAAATAACTATGTAGTTCAAAGTTCTGTGTTTCCTACACTTTCTACAGGGTGCAGCAACATTTAATCTTCTGGAGTGAATTGCTAATGTAATTTTTCTGTTGACAAATACTCATGTGTGAGTCTATTTGATTACAGCTATACAGTATTTCTATTTTGGTTTGTATAAGCATGAGTCATATTAACAACATGTTAATCGGTATAAGCCAAGGACTACTATAAACAGGACGTGCACCGCCATGTAGCTGACTGCTGGAGCGGAGGCCAGTTCACAGCGTTCAGTTATCCTCTATCTGTCATAGTGCGAACATTGTCATAGTCTGTCGCTCGGTTTGAATCGGAGATTGTTGTTTGTTTCGAGGCACATAGCTGCATTTCTAAGTGGATACTGTTTGTTTACAAAGTTTATTGCTAATTATATGTAATAAAAATGCCGAACAAGTGAGGGGTTGTGAACTGTCGGGGTAATTTCAATAAGGAGAACAGGCGCCGCACAGTATCTTCAATGTGCCTGCTTCATGTCTGCCATCTCCAAAACTCACACCTCGCCCGGTGAAAGCTGAAGACCAACAACTGAGGTATTTTCTTCAGAAGGATAAGATTACTTCATTTGATGCTTTCAAGCCTGAACGTAACCTGCAGAAGCAGTACAAGAACTTGATTATTTCAAGATCGAAAGAAAGGCTTGTGTGTTTGTTCATGACCGACTACTTCAGTGAATGCAGCATTCACTGTTACATTTTATTTTTACTCTCTTTCTCTGATATGTAACGCCCGTTCATATAAAACACGATATATACAGATAACTGTAATAATGATTAAATTAAATCGATCATCAGCAAGCCATATCATACGGTCGAAAAGTAATTAAAAAATACAATTTCAATTTAATAACAATCACAACTTTATGTTTTAAGTTTTCGCTCTCACAATTTTCCTTTTTCGGTCTTTCTCGGATGTTAAACATCCAATTCAGTTAAATGCAATGATTTCAAGTCTAAGCTGTACCTAAAGAAAATATTTCGCTTATCACCTAAAATGCGTATAATACCTACCACGCAGAATTTATATGTATCACCAATGATTACCTCTTAAGTCATCATTGAAAAAGCGAAGTTTCATTTGTTTCCCCATGTATATTTAACGTTCATTGCGTGATGTGAATGTTTACGTATACCCGTAGGTACTGCTGTTCTATCATCTATGCTACTATGCATAGACTACATACCACTTAAGGATTTTATGATAAGGCATCTTTAAAAACCAATGCTGTTACATTTCTTATGTACCAACTTTTTGGAAATATACGTTTTTGTTTTGTTTGTTTGTCTGTGATTGTCGAAAACAAGCCCACTTTGTGTTCCCCACAAACGCTCAGTGCGTTCAAGAACGGCATTAGTGCCACTGTTTAAGACACTTCATCCCAACAATGGTTTGAGATCGTATACTTAGTTCGACAAAACTGTGCGCTTGGCAATGCACTATGACATCCCGTTTGACAAAACGATCCAAAATGTTGTCACTCATCTTCAAGCTCACACATCAGCCTGTGTCGACACCGAGAAGGTGAAAAAGTTGGTATTTTTGACTCGTCAGTTGGAACTTTTATTACAGAAGCAGTTTTCCATGAATGATTGTTTTTCTTTTCAATCATACCCAAAGTGTAATTATGAACAGCTCAGAGACATTTTGGTGCTGCCATGAAAACGCAAGCTGCAGTACATCACTTCATCTATTGACAATGACCAGGTTCTGAGGGAAACATTTGACAAAGTCCAGACACTGCAGCTGAAGAATGTGTTTCTCTTGGTAGATGAAGTACAGATTCGCCCAACTGTTCAATTTTCAGGTGGGGTGCTGAGTGGCATGGCCGAGAACAACCGAGACTGCAAAGCCACTTCTATGCTGTGTGTCATGATGAAGTCGCTGCACAAAGGAGCTAGTCTGATGATTTCAGTGGAATTGACATTGACTGTCCCAAGATGTTCCATCGTCTGTCAAATGTTCTATTGAATGGACTCCATAACCTAGAGAAAGACCATCAGAAGAAGGCAGTCCTTCTTCAGACCTCTGTAAAGAAAGCAAGGTTGGCTGACTAATCGCTGCAGTTTGGTAGGTTTTTGCTTCTATGCCTGTTTGTTTATATGCGTGAATGTTTGTATGTTTGGTTTTTTGCATTGGAATAGGTTTAACTATAATCAATTTGTAACGTATAAAACTGCAGCAACTCGGCTTTCTATAAAGTGGCCACTAAGCTCATACAATAATACATGTTAAGTCCAGTTAAAATTGGTATTTCAAAGCATTACAGTGCTTTAAACCATTTAAAATTCACTGTAAACCCTTATTATCCGTTCTATTGCTTGAAAGAAGTAATTTTTGATCAATTTGTCCGATAGAAAATGTTATGTTACTAAGAATGCAATGGCCTCCGCTAGCGTAGTCAGCTATATGGCGGTGCACGTCCTGTTTATAGTAGTCCTTGGTATAAGCATAAATACCTAAGTACGTTAATTCGTAGCCTTAACTTCTCCTGATCATGCCCTGTTAGAAAGTAGATCAGACAAAGGGTATTAATCCTTAGAATAATTTTTTAGAATAAATTGTATTCTTGGGCTGCTAATCAAGTCTGATGCAGTTAGACGCCAATCATGCACAGGCCGCCGAATAAGGGTAAGGTAAGGTGGAAAGAGGACGCGTTAGAGTTACAGTCACCCTCATCAATCTCCACGTCCAGGCTCCCACTGCGTTCATTTTGATAATGGAAGCTGCTGTTTTGCAGGTGTAAGATGTTTTTACATGATAGTCTTTCCCATTATCAGAACGATTAAAATCGGTAGTATCGAATGAGATACTACCAGGATTATAGTCAATTTTTGGGGACAGAGATAGTTTGATGTAGTTTGATTTATAACGCATGCTTTATTCTAGAGCTGAAATCAATATTAAGTTAGTATTTTAAACTATTGAAAGTGCTGTATAAATATTAGTTAAAGTGATTTTTAAATCACTTTGGTTCACAGTGCCAGTCTTTCACGAAGCATTCGGACAGCTGCTCTATCTTTTCCAAGTCAAGGTTTGAGTTCTACAGCCTTCGTACTGTGTCGTAAATGCAGTTGACTTCTCCAAAGAAGTCGACATAGTTTGTGACAGAGCTACATTATTCCTTAATCCGAAATGGGTGTCACCAATCAAGTTTTGGGCTCAGAGGTGCCTTGCTATTCAGAATTTGGGCAATATTTTTATTAATTTACTGATGACCAACGTCAGGTTCATTGGACAGTAAGTGTTGGAAGTAGATGTTCAGTAACTAACTAGGATTGACATTTACTTACTTCTAATCCTGCAAAGTAAACTATATTCTAGTGATCGATTACAAATGCTCCCTAATGTTTCACTGATTACTTCGGCTGTTTTTTACAGGATTCGGAGAGCTAGACTGTCGGCGGTCGATTTATACAATCGTTCTCCTTAACGGCTGTATGACTGGCTTCATTCCAAGTTTAGTAAGCCAGAGGCATTTTGTTTGGGTAAAGGTGACTGTTCAGTGAAGTCCTTAGTAGTACGACACAACGTGTCAAATTGCGGGAAGGAATGTGTCGCTAAAACGCAATTGAAAGGTTGATTTTTGGCAATTGATGGATTTATTTTTCGAAATTGGTAAATTAATTTCTCTTGCAATTGACGAATTCATTATTGACCCTTGATTGACTCATTTTGAAGTTATATTCACATTTCAGTAAGCATAGTGTTCGGGTTGTACTGTTAATTAAGGAATAGCTGGATTATAATGTTGAAATTACTTACTTGTTTTTTATTTCATTTTGGCAGCCTCTTTTCCCTCAGCGAAAAATCTGACCGGACATTCGAGGTTGGTACCGCATTCAGATTGTACGGATCAGCAGTCCGTCTCACGATCATCCAAAAATTAATGTCAGTCATTCCATTTTACCATCACCGATGACAATATATCTTGTAGTTATAAAAGATATAATCGGTATTGTTATCAGAATATTTAGTGAGAACATTTTTTTATCAGAGGAAGAGGAAAAAGAATTGCTTAATTTCATTCTAATTACTTCCTTGTTACTCGTTCATTGCCCTCAGATTGCGGATGCGCTAAGCTTGATTTCCCTTTGTCAATGAGTTAATTTTAATTCGTGCAAGTCTTGTTGAAACGATCATCTTCTAGCATTAGCGATCCATATCCAGTTGCAACTTTGTCTAGCAAAATATGCTCAACTTCATTGATGTTTGATTTGTGGTTAGCGTTCTTACAGATCAATAACTTAGTAGCATTCTTTCGTAGTATTTACTAAAATCAATATTTGAACTATAAGTGAACTTTTAAAATGTAACCATAAGAAATTTATTAAGACAATCCCTACATTTTTTATATAATCGTCCCCAGCATTTTTTCATTATTTTCTTTTTTCTTGAGTTCTTAGACTTTTTAATTATCCTTTATATAGAGTGCAACAACAAGATTTCCCTTTTTCAAAGCGCTTTCCTGTAAAAAAATGGAGGGATGTTGTCGCCTCCGGTATTAGAGTCCCGTCTGGATCTCACGTATGCTATGCCATGAACCATCATTTATAATATTTTCAACACATCTGTACACAAACAACTTCATCTGCTGTTATACTAACGTCACATCGAATTTTTTTGGACGCTTGAGTGCGAAAATGCAGCGCTCGAGTGCTTTTCTCGACTTCATTGCTTTACCCGGAGACTAAACTCATATTTTGTTATCGCTCACTCATTTAACTCAGAGTGGAAGTCAGCATCGGCATCCGTCTCTGTCTCTTGAAGCTATCACAATTAGCTCTCAATTGTCGCTCGAATTCAATCAAATGTGCTTAAAATCCTTCAGCTCACCTTTTTCTCATCCACATGGCGTTCTGATCCGGTGTGCAGTTGAGCTTACCTTGGATGTCCCAAATGAAGATTCATCACAAAAAATCTAAAAAAGAGACGAGTCCGATTGTAACTTTCCAGTTACTCTAAGCCAAATTTGTTTTCCACATTTTACAAACGTAGTTAACATGTATGTACAAATAAGCCGCATCAATACTTGAGTTCAGTGAACTTTTCGAGTGCGCTGTACAAATTACTCGGTCATACATAAGCCTCTAAGAAACACTGTTTCCAGGCAAATGGTAGAAGCATTGGTTTAAAGAATGGTAATTCGGATTTAAAGGAAACTGAAACCGAAATTACTTTTCTAAGGAAAACGTTTACTGGAATGAGCTTTGTTACAACAATGAACACAGGACGTTTTATATATATATATATTCATACATAGTGACATCGGGACATAATGTGTAATATGGTTGGAATGATTCGAAGGTAAAACGATATACTTTGCGCTGACAATGATCGTTATCAAACTATTGCTCAGTAGATAGATATTAGTTTTCAAAGTTTTCAGAGTTTTACTTTAACTTTTCAATGCCTAAGATATGGATGACGGTTTATGAATCTTTGTAAAATCTTTGATTTCAATGATATTTTTACTAGCTTAAAATCATTGACATTTATCTAGATGAAATTTGACGGAAAGTACATGACATCTCTCATTCTCAACTTAGTCAACAGCAAACAATGAAACTTAAAAGAACTTCAAACACAAGAGAAACAGCTTCATTTAGCGTTCAATTTTTTAGGTAAGTCAAATATGAGACAGATAATTGCGAGCGCAAAATATGTCATTCAGCACTAAATTTATGAAATTAGGGGTATGATTTAACATTAATTGAGGAAGGTGACTTCAGAACAGAATTAGATAAAAATGTGTGGCACATGTACGGGCTAATGAACTATTTTGACTATTTTATGAGGGTGTCGGCAGTTAATGGGCCATTTTTTAGGGTACTGGCAACTACAGTTGCTGCAAGGGTAGGAAACTTTTAATGGTGTAGCATTCTCGTGCAGAACTTGGCTTCAAACGCTACATATACACGGAAGACGATTCAAACTTTTGACCCAAAGTAAAATTCGAAACTTAAATGAGATAATGTACATGGAAAAATGCTACTATCAGAATAAATCAGATTTTACAAAACTAAGATAATTCATCAAGCAAATTATCTCAAAGGTAAATGCATGTAACTATTGGATATGGGTGTATAGATTTAACATTTTCATGCAATAGAGTCAACCTAGGGTACTTGAACAAAGCTGACGAAAGTCATTACAATTTCCTGACTTCGGAGTAAATTTTTCAGTCACAGTAATTTTTATCCAAAATTTTATGTTCAGTGGCGATTTGGAACATCAGCAACAGTGATAGCCGAAGGATACATATAGAGTAGACTAAAATTTATCTAACGAGTTAACATTCATGATACTATAGGAGAGTCATTCAGGATTCTATTGGAGAGTTATGAAACGATCGGTGAGTTTACAAATTCATCGATATAATATATTTTATGCTTTGGTAAAATTCCCTATCTATCGAACAAGACAATCATGAGTAGGATGATCACATGAATAACATTGCGAGCAAAATGAAGAAAAAAGGTTGATAAACTACGACAAAATAATGAAATACTAAATAGTTATAATTTGACAAAGCTGTTGTCACAAAATTGGATAAGATGGTCCAGAATAGGGGTTCCAAACCTGGGAACAAGTACTCCTAGGGATACATTTCCTTATCTAAAGGGGTACATTTAATGCTAGTTTATAGTTTCTAAAACCTAAAATTTCTATTAAAAATTCAATGGAATTTTATTTTCTACTTACCTTTCTTTCAAAAAATTCAGGAGTTATATGTTCATCTAACAAAATACTGAAGAAGTACAAGGCCAGAGAAAGGTTGGGAACCCCTGGTCTAGAACGTGTTGTAAATACAGACTCTATTACCGGTCTGAAAGTATTTGATGAATGTTCTTCGTTCTAGTTTTAGTAAGGAAAACAATAAAAAATTACTATGTCAATCCACAACTTGCTAACAGCCCCGGTTAAAAGCCTGCCAATTGCATAGCACAGAGCAACACCAATAAATGGGCTCTTGTTCCACACGTGTGGTTTAACGTCCTGCCACGATATACGCACACGCTTTGATTCTCGTTTCGTTCGTATTGATCTAAGAAAATTGGGGCTACATGGACTAGTTTTCGAAACCCTAAATGAAGACGACGTAGACGAAGAAGAAGATCTAATAAGATTTCCGAATAACTCCAGAGGGACTTTAAAAGAGATCGAATGATTGATTTATGGCGTATACGGAGTTGAGATGTGATTTTATGATGTCGCAAACGAAGTTTATTGGGAATTTAGAAAGGCGGTATGAAAAAAGACGAATGCTACAGTTTTTATTAAACATCTAAAACCATTTGTGGTTAACATCAGGATAAGATTATAGGATGCAGAGAAACTGAATATTTTACCCATTAGTGATAATACACAAGTCATGTGTTTTAGCTCGGGGTAAAGTTGCATAGAATAAAAAAAGGAAAGAAAACCACCTTTTTATGCAAGAAGGTTGTACAAAAGAAAACATTACGAGTTCTGATACCAATAAAGTACAGAAATATCCAATTGATTTAAATAATGGAGGAATGAATGTGATATTGAATGAAAAGATCCTGTTTGACTAAAATAGTTTCATTACTTAGAATAGAATAGAATGAGGCTATAGGAACGAA
>VCRD01000956.1:37235-85632 GCA_006783055.1 Trinorchestia longiramus | reverse complement strand
ACTGAATATTTTACCCATTAGTGATAATACACAAGTCATGTGTTTTAGCTCGGGGTAAAGTTGCATAGAATAAAAAAAGGAAAGAAAACCACCTTTTTATGCAAGAAGGTTGTACAAAAGAAAACATTACGAGTTCTGATACCAATAAAGTACAGAAATATCCAATTGGTTTAAATAATGGAGGAATGAATGTGATGTTGAATGAAAAGATCCTGTTTGACTAAAATAGTTTCATTACTTGGGTCGCATATACTTATAAAAAGAATAATATGACACGATGCAAAAAATTAAATACATTGCACCAGGCATAGTTATATAAATGAACAAACCTGCCTTCTGTCCACTCTATGCAACAGGAAAGTGCCAATGTACACACATTATATCAAACGAAACAACGCCCGACACAATAAGGTCAAAGTTCATCCTAGAATTTAACAGTAAAGCTCAACCTAATTTCTTCGAATCCTCTTATCACCACTTATATATTAAGTCGTTTGTCTTTTTCAAGATTATTGGACGAAGCACAATTAATGTTCTTTATGCATAGGGGGGCGTTATTGCGATAAATTATCGCGATAATTTATTTATCGCCAGTTGACAAATTTGTGCTCTAGGAAGTGGAATTTTCAGGAAATTATACATACATACTGTAAACTCCATGTTTTCAGAGTGTTTTACCACAGCACACAAGTCTCATAAGATATCATTTAAATCATTTAAAAGATGATTTTAACAAGCACCAAACTAACTCTTTAACCAATATGTACGTCATTTGAATTGTTTCCCCATTAATAACGAATATTTCCGCAAAGATATTTGAAATGTATAGTTGTATCGTTTCATTTTGTGCAGAAGACACATTAAAGCACTACGAATATCATGGACCAAATGCAGTTAGAAGCAAGCAGCAAGCACTTCTATTCAATAACGAATCAGAAAAAAAACTACTTACAGTGTAAGATTTTCACCGAAAATAAAAATTAAAAATGAAATAGGATGAAAAACAGTGTACACACAATACAACCATGTTGAAATTGACGTAACATGGGAACAGCAAATGCATAGTACGAAGATTCAGCACAATACACAATACATCAATTGCATGCACCTCAGAACATGGATTTTTACACTAATGCAGTTATACACAGTAGAGATCGGGTTTACCAGTATGAATAGAATGTTAAAAAGTAGTCAACAGGCGATATAATGTACACAAATCTACAACTCTTCATAAGAATAGGATAGAATCAGAGTGAGGTTGTGTACTGACCCAATCGTTCAAATGTACACCACTCTTCAACTTCTAAGCAAACAAACCAAGTAGGCCACTAATAATGGTTTTTACAACACGTTCTAATTACACAATGATTGATCATCAGAGAAGAATTGTTCAGACAACGATTACAATTCAACCATTGCACAAAATATGTTAAAATGCACATTCACAAGTCTGGGGCAATGTCGACCACTAATTATGACTGGAGAGGAAAAACCCCTAAGTTTACGTCTGCTGTTCATCAAAGGACTATTTTCCTTCCAAATACTTCTACTTCTAACTTCTAAGAGACATTAACATTTTTCAATCCACGGATTTGGTTCAAATAAATTAACTAGTCAATGAATATTTAATCCATTGCCTTCATTCGCCCATCGCTCTGAATGAAAAAAAGCATCCAACAGGACACGGCCACATGGCTCAAATGTGCGAGCTTTGTTAAATTCACAGCATTTAAAAACAGAGGTGAGGACGTGTGGTTTCTCTAATGTATTATATGTAACAATGTTGCAGGCAGGTTTATATAAGACGAAAGGAACCTTTAACTAGGGATCACATATCTTAAAAATAGGAAATACACACGCTTCTGAAACACACATACTGTATGTATACAAATATATACAGCATATGCGTCTGCGTATTTATAATCATAACACGGGAGAACACAAACTATCAATTCCACACACGATATATATCTTTAATTAATAATAATAAATTTATTGTATTGGAATGAAAATGTCATTACGAGATTTTTAACAGGCAATTGAGTTATCGAGCTGCACCAACATCAACGCTGCTCTAGCTTATGAAATAAGGAATTTTTACGATAAAAATCCGGATCGAAAGATTAACTCAGATGCAAACGGTGCAAGCATTTAATAGAAACGAAAAAAATGAGCTGTATTCTTATGTGTACATAGCATTAGAATTTTTACTTTTCCTTCTTTGCTTACAATTTGAACTTCAAAAAGATAAATTGTCACTTTGTTATGCAATGCACTACGATATCTATGAACTAAATAGAACGAACAGACGGTCATCAAAAAGTACGAGAGTCTAATTTATACATTTGTCCTATACCAGCTATCAATCAATCAATTATCCATTATTGAAAAGTAAATTTCGCGATATCCTAACATTTCATCATTAAACTTTCAAAAGAAATTCCAGGGTATTCAAATTCTTAAATTATATTTTCAGAGTAAAAAGAAATTTATGCGCATTGTCACAATGAACAAACACTGGGTTTTGTGACCTAGTGAAATTTGCGTTTCTTCAATTGCGTTTTGCCAAGAGCGTTTGTGCTAAACCTAACCTGTGCATTAGGCAACCAGTAACATCTAATGTACCAGCTATGGTTCCATTATAATAAGGGTTACTCAGCCGTGGCTTTGGTTAAAACTAAATATCAAAAGAAGTAGTAATACTACAATCAACCAACGTTCATATACTTCGAAATTGTAAACGTATTTTCTTATGAGATGATAGCATTGAAAGACAAGTACATTAAAGTTGCCGTTTTCACGAACATTTGATTGTCTGAACGATTAAAAATTTGTGCAAAAATAAAGTCAGGACAAATAATCTATTCCCTCAAATAACATAAAATTTAAAAGGTTTATCCTACTTTTCCGCACGATAAATTAGCAACATAAACAGAACATACAAATGTTCTAACATAATGACGGACTGAAAAATTGTTTTCTTCATAAACTGACACTCATAGTTTTAATTACATCAGTTCCTGAAAACTTGGCAACAGTTGAAGCAAACAATTCGAATTAATCGTGTGGCTCTTCAATAGAGGAGCAGAGAGAAGAATTTTCCCAGCAAATAAGCCGTGGGATGAACGAGGTAACTCATTAAAGTAGGATGATTTAATGAAACTTCACGCTTTAAAGTACATTTCGTCCTGAAAGTTATGTCATAGCCAGCATTTCGGGCATAGGTTATTTTGAGATTAGGCAAATTTAGTCCGGCGAGTAATGGAATGTGGTCATTTTGTTTCTTCGCAGTATTGAGTCTCGTATCATTCGTTAACACTCCAAATTGGAAAAAATCTGACTCATCTAAATATTTCCTTCAAACAAGCGAATTGCAATGTTGGGGCCAAAATTAATCAGTTGTTCAGTATTGTATGTACCAAATAATGATTCTCTGGCTGATTCTTTAGACAAACTGAGAACATAATTAACACAAAAAATGAATTTAAAACGGTGATGAATGTTTTTGCCGATGCTTTCTCAAAACTATTTACAATGTTTCCAATGTTTATTATCACATTTTATTATCACAATGCATGTGCAGTATACTCGTATTCAAAAGAATGATTTTTTACGTCTGAATTAATTTTTTGCTTCAGTAGAAACTATGATTAATAATTCAATAAATGAGCAAAAAATTGCTTTAAAACAGGTTCCCAAATTGCTCGTGCCTCAACACCAGGCCAAACATGTGTCCCTAGCTTCAAATACAGCCACTCCTGCTGGTGGCAGCGAGGTATATTTGCTGTCTTATTCAGAAAAAAGAAGTTATCGGTTGTCCATAGACACTTTATTCCAAAAATGTCTATTATACCTGATTATCTTTGGAAATTAAAAGGAGTATTTGCAAACATCATGTTCGTATTCTTCGATAGTTTGAGTAGCGTCTATGAAATGTAAATAAATTGACAGACGATACTTTTTGCTTCTGCTCTTCGAGTATTTCTACGGACGTAGCTAAGCTTGGCATCAACTGTACTTTGAATTAACAAGTCACGCAGTGAATGAATAACAAAACTTCGTTTTACTCCCAAAAATTTCTGGTGTGTCGAACATTATTGGTAGAGCATTGTAGCAACAAAAATATAAATTTAATTTATGTTAATGATATTGGCCAAAATATTGATTTTCATAATGACGGATAACATAAATCAATTGACCGAACAGAAAATTAAAAAAAAAGAACCAGGCTGTGTTTGCGCTAAACTTGATTTCTAAAATATGATGTGATTGTTTAGACACTTGCATTTCCACAAGAGTAAGGTTTTTTCTAATAGGCAATATTTCAAACAAGATAACATCGATAAACTAATTGAACTCTTTAACCTGCTTCATTAATACTGTCACAGAGCGAGAGTAAACAAATGAATAATTTTGCGGTTTTTGCATCAGGGCTTGATAAGCGGACCAAAATTTTCATTTTTCAGAACGGCTCCTGAGAAATGTTTGCAAAATTACTCAAATCCATAGAAAAATTACGGTAAAGTCACCCATTGGTAAAGTCGTTGCTGAATAAGAACCGTTATTCTACACTATTTTCGTACACCGTGCTACGATGGAAAGAGTAAAAACAAGAATAACAGTAAAGAAAACGAGAATGGTCCATGAACAAGGATGATGACAGCCGTAGAGTTGCTTATGAAAAAAGACAATTCCAATCCGTTGTGCTACACACACAGGCAAGAAATATGCTCTGGCTAAGTTTTCCCACTTTTGTTCTCAAACAAAAGGTTGAGAAAAGATTACACTCATTTTACTATAATCTTCGTCGTTAAAATCAATCAAATTAAGGAAAAGATGTTTCACTGAAAATCTACGATGGCAAATACTTTAACAAAGTGTTCAACGATACCTGCAGGTAGCCCTTCAAGTTTATGACTTTACACTTGTCATCAGAAAGCCATAACAATCCATTAATGCTATGGTACTAAATTATAAACATGTTCCTTATAATGAGTGCATGAATATGTCCGTCAATAAATACCATTTTTTATCAAAGATAGTGGCCTGTCACAGCTGGTTATGCAGTATCCTAACATTTCGGGTAACATAGAAATATTAATAGACGAATATTTCAGTTTCATGCAGTATTCTCACGAGCGAAAATTGTTCAGTTAAATCCATTACTTCTCGAGCTGGCAGTGCGTCAAGCAACGGTGTGGGACGGACCTCAATAGTTTGGTAGTGTCACAGAAGTTATCAAAGAGGTGATATTACAACTGAATCTTTGCCTACACTTTCGTACATTGGTCTACTAGACAGAGCCTCAACAAACAGAGACATATACCAATTACTTGAAATATCAACAACAACCATCGAGTATACTAGGTTCGCACAAACCTAGGGAATTCACCGAGAACAACTTCAAGTCACATATCCAGAAGCAAAATATAATCTTCATTGCCAATTTATTCATAAAACTCTGTCAGTCAACTTCAGCAGTGAGGAGAAGCACGTCCCTTATTCAGGTTTTAAGAGATAAAAAATCTGACACAAGATTAGTTTTTGAAATCTTGATTCCGATTGAAAAGTAAAGAAGATGGCTTTCCCCCTTAAACTGTGAATGATGAAGAACAGCCATTACAGTCTCTACTAGGAAAATTCGGTCAAGCGGTCATGTCGACGTCTTTAAATGGAGAACCTATTATTTCACTCTTTCAATTAATTTTTAATGATTGTTTCAAAAGTATTCTGTGCAACAAAATATAAACAAACAACAGTCACACCTTTCACCTTTTCATGAAAACAAAAAATTTCATTGTTAGTCGCATTTGAAATAATATACGCGGTATAGCATAACACAGTAGCGCTAGTGAAACTTGAAATAAAGTTGTGGCTCGAACTTGAAAGTCTCAACCCGTAAAACGACCGAAGAAATTTGAAACAAAGAGACTGCATAATAGGAAATCTTCGCGGTGACCTCAGTTGAATGACGAACAGTTGCGATTCCAATGCTTCGAGCCGTCACGAAACCGATACAATAATTTCAGCATTACATTGTTTTACATTAATTTATATTCACATCGAGAAAAAATCAAGCTGTGAATAAAAAAGGAATTCAGCTGCAGACAAAAAATAGTGAAGGCTAATGTCATATGAAGTATTTCGGAAACAGAAGTTAGCACGAAGGGGTTTATGAGAGAGTCGACATGCAATCTCTGGTTTAGAGCATCAACAGATTCCAAGACACCACCGTCTTCGCTTGAGTGTGAAGGCAAACTGATTTACTTGCGTCCTTTCAAATTGCCTAGAATATATCCACTTTCAGGATACATCCAAAAAAATATGACAAGTTGGAGATCAACGTAGTTTTATCAATACTGAAACAATGAAATCTGAAACAGACGCACACTCATCATTGTTCATAAATGAAAAGCAGCAGCCATAGTTCAATAAAATCAAAAGTATGATGAGGTATGAGTACCTGCGGTTCAGGATAAAATTCACTTGTTTGTAATTTCAAAAAGACAGAGAAACTCAGAATAAAATTATTCAAATTTCAAAATTTTGGAGAAGTACATAGTTCAATGATGGAAACGAATTTTCCTTGTCCTAGAAATTTTTTGCTTTTTGCAATTTTAAAATATTAAGAATTTTACAATTCTTAATTTAAACCTACTTATTTGTGGTAATTGCTACTGATTCAACACCTATCCTGATCTAGCCTAGCAAATTAGATAAAACTTATCTGAACGAACAAATCAAAATAATGCGTTCCTAGTTTCTCACTCATCGAAGAAGGTAGGTCAAAAATAAGAATCTAATCTTAAGATGACGTCGGCGTATATTACTCACATTTTTCTGAGCCTGGTTCATACCCCAGTACAGTTCGTAGCAACAGAGACTGTCAGCTCAAGACGTGTGAAAGCGTTGAAGAACATGTACGATGGTGAGATTTACAGGATGTATGCGTAAGAAAATGAGCCCATGAACAGTGTTGGCAAGGTGCTGTACAGGAAGGAAGAAGGCGCTCCAGCTTACCGAGCCTCCACACTTCTGCAACCAAACACCAAATTCCATAAACAGAAGATGAAAGCATGGTTAAAGAAAAATTAGTCGATGGTAAAATGAAGTGAAGTAAATTGAATTCAAGAAATATTAAAATGAATTTAAATCCAAACTTCATTTAGAAACTAACTTCACCCATCCATTATGTTAACAAGTAGGTTATAGTTTTTTCATCACAATTTATAACCTCTGTAGCTTCATTAAAATTGTAAGAGAATTGTTTTTGAAATTTTACGTGAAAGACTCGCTGAACTTAGTTGGAAAAATAAAATTACAAGTTATGAAAAAACGAGGCAGATGTTAGGTCGATATATTCATTGTACTATTGTAGGAAAATACCTTTTGTGAGCCTCGTTAATGATAAAAATGATGACATGAATACGGCAAACATTTATATGATCATTTTCAGGCAGTGGTCATTGAAAACACAGAGAGTAGAAGCAGTCAAAGCAAAAGAACAACCATGTCATTCAAAAGTTATTACTCTAAATATTGAACACATCCAAAATGTCAAAAACGGCGGACAAACAAAAAGTTATCGCTCCACAATTCTATGAGGGCATACATATAATAAGCGCGTTGGTAAGAGAATACTTCGAACTCTGAATACACAAGGATTCTAGAATGCGTAGGCAAAAATCTGCAGAATATTAGTCAGCAATTTAGAACGTATAATGACAAATTACGCTTGCTTACTACGACTATTTTTGCATAGCAGTAATGGGCTAAAACAGTGCGGCAACCACGAAAACGGCATTTTCGATGACTAGTCAGCATTGTCCACAACCGCTAATTGTTCAGAAGGTACAACTGACCGGGATGCAAACAACGCACAATTTGAGTCAAGCTGTACTTTAGTCTACACGTGGGTACTTATCTATCTATGCATCCGATTCAAAAATTATGAACAATTGTTTTTAAGTTCTTGCTACTGCATCAGTATGTTCATCTGTAGAACTCTAAAACGGGTGAAAAACATGATAAACCAAATGAGGGTTTCATAGAAGATAAAATTCTTATCTTTTGGTACAATTTTTGCTCTGGGACTCAATTACATCATTATAAAACTATAGGAAGTCAAATTGGTACAAAAATTAAATCGTACAAATATTGTATTAAAACGCTGAAATTTTAAGTTTTCACGCTATTTGTGACAGATATGAAGTTAAAAACAATCGTCGATTGAATATGATTTTACCCATAAATTACAAATTTATAATTAGTATTCGCTGAATAATTTTATCAATTACGCGAACTTATGCATCAGAACACAAGTTCTGGAGAAGCCTTTGAAATGATATCTCCCAACTAAGCCACAAGTCTGGTCGACTTGAGTCCTATACTTAATTTAAGTCTTTAAGTTGAATTCGAATTTTTCCCGTGAGAGAATGAATACGAGCTTATGACCCACATGCCTTTAAAAAATCATAAATAATACGGCACAAAAATAGGTGAAAATTGTGAGAAAAAAATGAAGTCACTGAAAAAAATCGGCAACAATGGTACCTTTATGAACGAAAAAAGGTTTCACAGTTGTATCATATTTGTAAATAAGAAATGATAATTTGTTAACGCTCAGTAAATACTACTGCTGGACTTCACATTCACAATCGCAGGTAAAGCACAAGCTTGGACAAGATGAGAGAAGAGATTTTGCCCACGCTTTGAGTAGGAGCATCTACCTGCATAATCGACTATGTATCTCCCTCTCTCTCTCTGTATCTGTGTGTGTCCGTTCCATTACTTCCTGCCACCGAGATGGTGGCGCGCAGGCGGGACACACCTGCCACCCGCAGCACCACCTGCCCGCCACCACCCGCCGCACTGCCATCTTGCACCCCGCGTACCGTGGGAGTATCTACATATATAATCGACTATGTATGATATCTCCATATTGTTCTATGTGTGTGTCCATCCCATTACTTTTTATCTATTACTGAAGAAAAATTATTGAACTGAAATCAGAACGGGTATGCATGTATTACCGGATCACTATAAAACAAAAGGCACCGGATCACTATAAAACACGCCATATGTTCTGTTATTAACTTTCTTCTCTTACACGGCCATGTTATCGTTAGGTAAGATACAAAAAAGTTCTGTATATATTCAAGAAAAATATTATGATTCTGATAGTACCACGGGTAAAACTGAAAAATGCATTTTATTTCATAGATCCTTAATTTCATCACTTTTAAACCAAGAAATTTCAACGGGCACTGTCTGGGCCATGTTATCATTGAATAAGATACAGAATGGTAGTTCTGTATACATTAGTAAAAAATATTCATTCAAAATACAATAATTCGTCGTAAATCTTAAATACGTTCTTCTTTATAATGATTTCAAATTAGTCGAATCTAGATCGTGGAATTTCCACGGGAACTGTCGAGTTAGAAATAGACCATGCTGTTTTATTTATTTTACCCACGCTTAGAGTAGGAGCATTAGCAATAGTCCATGCTGTTTTATTTATTTTACCCACGCTTAGAGTAGGAACATTAGAAATAGTCCATGCTGTTTTATTTATTTTACCCACGCTTAGAATAAGCGCATTAGAAATAGTTCATGCTGCTTTATTTCGTTTGAAAAAAGACTAGCAAAAATATATGGTCAGATGAAACGAAAACTAAATTCGACTGGCATGTAATTGATAGAAGGCATGGGACTATCATTCCAGGATGGTCCTACGGGACAAGATTCCAGATTAGAAAACTTGTTTAAATGAATGTAGCTACTTGTACCAACTTTACTTTTTACAATTGAAGTATCAAATTCTCATTTAATTTATAGTTCTATTTTCAGTTCAGTTGAGTTTCAGTTCACTTAAATCAAATCTAAGAGAGAATGAAACAGAAACTCTGCCAGTTTGGGTTAGATAAATTCAGAAAAGTTTCAGCTTGTGACAAAATGCATCAGCAATTTTCCGGCTATAGTAGATTATTGAAATCATGAAGTAAATATAATTCATGAATAAACGCCCACAAATTATTAGTGATAGTAAATCGAAAACGCATCCCATAAAGACAACTCTTCACTCTAATAAACGTGTATGTAACGATTACTTCCCTTCGAAATATAATAGGAAGAAATACAACAAGAAAAGCCAAAACATTAATTTAAAAACCCTGAAAATTTTGAATCATAACGATGATCATAATTCAGTATCAAGCAATTTACGTAAAAAGACAGCGTAGCGATTGCTATAGGAGCATTAATACTGGTGAAAAGCGGTAAAGAAGTAGCAATGAGATTGATGGAAGGCTGTGTAGAAGTAGCAATAAGACTGATGAAAAGCCGTGAAAAAGTAGCAGTAAGGCTGATGAAGAACTGTGAACAAGTAGCAGTGAGACTCATAAACAATTGTGAAGAAGTAGCAGTGAGACTTATGAGAGGATGTGAAGAAGTAGCAGGAAGATTTATGAAATCTTGAGAAGTAAAAACTATGAATTTCAGAAATTCATGAGAAGCTAGGTAAAAATACAGTACTAAAGACACGGAAAAAGCGATGATACAACTTGAGAGTTTGTGCATTTCGCATTGAAATACATGAACATATTATCACATATGTGTGTAGACCACGCCTAACATGATCACATATGTGTGTAGACCACGCCTAACATGATCACATATGTGTGTAGACCATGCCTAATATGATCACATATATGTGTAGACCACGCCTAACATGATCACATATGTGTGTAGACCACGCCTAACATGATCACATATGTGTGTAGACCATGCCTAAATAAAGTTGTAGCCCACTTTAAATAAAAGCTTTCTACACTGAATGAGTTTCAAGTAGATGAGAAACATGTAATTAAAAAAACAAACAGCAAAAGGTCAAGAAACTTAGGCAACATAGAAAGTTGAGAAGATAATGTAAAATAAGAAGTTGGGAAGACAATGTAAAATAGGAAGTCGAGTACACAATGTAAAATCAATAGTTCAGAATCGTTGGGACCCTCCCTTTAGTATTCGGTATGTTCAATTTTAAACAGAAAACGAAAAGATTTCCAACAAAATATTTCACTCTAGAGATTAGATTATTGAAATTTCACATTTTGTTGTCATAAAAATAATAAAAACCAGCATGAAGGTATTCTGAGTCATCAATAAAGTTCCGCAAACGCACTTATAAAATTATAGATTCCAATGTGATTAGTGGTCAATATTGTCATGAGAAGAGAATAAATGACAACATTTTGGTTTTTGATGATTAACGACATTGTTACTTTCAACGTTATTTGAAATACAATCATTCTCGTATGTATGGATTCGAATGCAGCAAAACGATATGAGTTGCTATATAGTTCAAATCTGCATACCAAATCTTCATTCAAGAAAAGTAGTCCAAAACATTTACTGAAGCAATTACCACGGAATTAATTATCAAAAAAGTACCACCATAAAGGCAATTATCGAAAATACAATGACCGTAGAAACAATCATTGCAAAGACGATGACCATAGAGACAAGTATCCAAAAGACACTGACTGTAAAGAAAATTATCAAAGAGACAATGACCGTACGGGCAATGATCAAAAAGTCAATGACCACAAAGACAATTATCGAAAAGACAATGACCGTAAAGGCAATCATAGAAAAACAGTGACTGTAAAGATAATTATCAAAAAGACAATGACCTAACAGGCAATTATCAAAAAGACAATGACCACAGAGACAATTATCAAAAAGACTATGACCCCAGAGGCAATTATAGAAAATATAATTACCATGAAATCAATCATCGAGAAAATAATTATCAGAGAGAAGTTAGAGAACCCGTGATGTAGGCGGACAGTAATGAGCTCGGGTTGTGGATACCATTCAAAGTAAAGAAGATCTGACGCATAAATTGCTTCAGGTTCAACGCAGAAAAAGAAAACACGCCAAATAATGATACAAACTATTTTCATAAAAGCCTAAGATGATAAAATAACGATAAAAATTAGAATGGTAGAAAATAATCAGAGTGATGAGAGCAAGCATTTTTGTCGTTAATAATAGATTTTTCGATTCATTAGGATTTCCTGAGAATAATTTTCATACAAGAAAAACATCACTCCTACAGATGCTGCAATCAGCAGGTAAAATATTTTCAAACATTTTAAGCAAAGAACTCTTGGAGTCACCAGATTACTCTGCTTACTATAGATGAACAAAAGAGCCATGTTGAAGTTCTAGTCTAAGGCTTGAACAACTTTGCTTGAAATTATCACATATTTTTACTGAAAACTTTGGATTTTGCTTTGCACGTGTGAAAAAATTACGATAGATAGTTTCAATGACGTCCACATAAATACCAACAGATCAGGATCAAAGAATTTCAAATCAGTCTTTACAAAAACATTTGATGGTATTGGTTGCAGTCGGTCGCAAGGACATGTACACTATATGTAGTAGTAGTCCTGCGTATTTTGACGCCCACACGACATATATGAAACAAAATGGCATGTACTCTAATGATAACTTATATTAGTTAGCATTGGTGTTAAAATGTTGACAAATATTAAAATATATTATACGAAACATAATCTTGTGCATTTTAATGCCTATTTGACAACATACATATAACATTTGAGTATTAGTATTAATTAACCCGTTAAAGGTCACTGCCACATGGCCGTGGTGCATTCACACGGTTAGTGTACTACACAGTGTGTAATACACTAACACAGTAGCCACTGACCAGTGACTAGAGTAAGTAGATAAAAAGGCCATGCATCTATACATAAATGTATGCGGACAGGCACGCTTCGGAACACAACGAGCGAACTACTGAAGTAGACAAGGACCTTGAGAATGCAACCGACTAGGGGTAAATATCTGGACAGTGAACGTAGAATACAACCCACTAGGGTTAGATATCTGTACAGTGACCGTGAGAAAGTAACCCACTAGGGCTAAATATCTGGACAATGACCGTGAGAATGCAACCCTCTAGGGCTAGATATCTGAACAATGACCATTAACAGGTTAACATTTTTCTCGGTAATATAACCTTTTCTCATATTTTGCATACCATGATCGAAAAGTAGGCTAATAGTGTCTTCGAACGCCATAGGCTGGCCAAATGAAAACAGCTAGGATTAGCGGCAACAACGTATCAATAAAAAATATGATTCAAATTGCCAAATATGTTCTTATTAGATAATTGCACCGAAAAAAATAACAATTATACACGCCGAAAAAAAAATATTTGACAAAATACAGTCATCATTGCAAATTCGATGAAATAACAACAGCAGTTAGACCCACACAAAACATAAACACGGAGAGGTAAAAAAGTAAAAAAGCACTGAAGGAGAGGGTGTAGAGAAGCGTGTAGTACAAGTGGCTGAGAAGGGAGTGCTGCGTGCGGTGGAAGAATGCCACTCCCGGACTCCTTCTCTCTGCCCGGCAACTGTCTACGGTTGTCCTACGCTAAGAAGTGTCGCCGCTGGAAAGAAATGTGCGCAAAGCCGGGCTATTTACTGATGGTCTCACATCAATTTTAAGGTCCCCAACAAACGCTTTGTGCAGGGAGTACCCAATTTGAATTTAGAAAGTAGATTGACTTTCATACTTCATAGGAAGTTACTGATATTTGAAATTTTGTACTACACAGGAGAAGAATAAATCGAAAAGAGGTATCTTTCGGCTGAAAGCTTACTGCTTTGTGAAAAACGGTCGACAACATCCACAGGTATAATAAAACCCAATCTGCTAATGAAACTTAAATGGTGTGACTCGTTTCAACCGTTGATTCTGGTTGGGTACATCACAACTCAACGGGTAATAATGCAAACGGAAGATTTTAGAGAAATATTGAAACTTGCGTAACTTTCTAGCAAGTGCGAAGAACCTTCCAAAATATTTTCGTTAGAATGTCTAATTTATCTGTCTATTAGAAGCGATAGACGAATTGAAAAGACAGCAGCAAACAATAAAAATGTCAAATAAAAGTCTTAGAACTTAGCTACATCGGGGTTCATTCATCATGCGGACAAAAGAGTTAAGTGGAGTAACGTTTAGGAGTTATGAGGCCAACGGGTGAATATGGCTCAAACTGTGCAGGGCTTACATATGCTTCTTTTTAAGAGCTCATGAAAATAAACAAGCAAGAATTAGGACGAGCGATTAACTGGCTACAGAACACATACCTTCAGTATCTTATTGAAGGAGAGTTTAGCTAACTCCTTCACAGCTTCGTACGTTAAAATTTATTGTATTTACTATACATGAGTCTAAAATTTGGGCTTTGACATGATGTACAGGACTTCCCACCGCCACTAGCACACTGCAGTATTATGTTGGAATGTGGCTTATGTACTAATGGGTTTTTTTATATATCATGCATGCAATGATAATATATGACGTTTGTATCAAGTGCTAACATGAGTTTTATTTTTATATTGAGGCAAATTTAAACGAGCAATTAGTGAAACTTTAATATCCCACGTCCATTCTACCGTTGTCAATGTTATTTCTCCTCTTTTCCACCTTTCAAACTGCCTTTTTCATTAATTACTGCTTTTTTTTACCGAAAGAAATGTTGTAGCTCATTTTTCGATTTTATTTCAATAATGCAAGATTTTTTACTACAAACAATTGTGTAGAGCGCGAAATAAAATAAAGCAGCTAGAAAAATATCAGCAAAAGCAATGTAAGAATGATGACACTAATGTGAGAGCATTTAGAAAAATTAGGTAATATAATCAAATTGCAATTTTAAGAAGACTGCAATTTTACACACAATTTATGTATCTTTCATCGATCATTTTCAATTGTTAAAAAATCCAGTTAAAATAAAACAGGAAAGGTAACATAATTTACACCATAACTTCCAAAAGCAAAGTGTACCAAGAACCCTCCGGCTGGAATGATGATGCAAAAAGAAAGAAGATATGAAAACGAAAAATGCTATAAGACAGAAACAACAAAAATCATGTGTGAAAGTTGGTAAGCCTGGAACGCATTTCATGCTCCTTTATTCGTACTGCAATATAATGCAACAGTGTGCCAATAGCTCATGTGATCAAATTATGAGAGAGAATTTTCAAATGCTGCTAGAAATTCATGCTTCACACATTTTGACGCCTGAATCTTTGAGTATAAAAAGTAATAAACCTGTACAATGTTCTGTATAAAATAATAGTAACTACATGATAAGTACATACATAGTATGAGTGCACACTTCGAAAAGAAGAAACGTATTAGTTTTCTTCCTTCCTCGGTCTATTTGATGCTAGAAAATAGCATTCAAGCTGAACACATCATTAGACATTAGCAGTATGTTTCTGGCGAAGCATTTGCGAAGGTAAGTTTTCTCTAACTCCTGTTGGAGTCTCGTAACTATTAACACACATGTTAACTTTAGCAGTAGAACACCACGGGAAAATCTGATCTGCAACATTTATAACAACATTCATTTACAGACATGCTGGGTGCACGTTGTCCGAAGATAATAAATCAGGGAACTAAGTCTCTGAACAGTATTTTGGTTTTGAACTACAACTCTTTTGTCTCAGATTGTCTAGCATAAACATTACTATGAGTACAATTCTTGCTCATAACGTTTAGGAAAAATAATACAGTCAAGTATTTTTACGCACTCAAGCGAGCAATAGCAGGTCTCATCAGGTGTCATTTCACCGTACACTTTGTCGCAAGTATGTACAATAAAGGAAATTTTGAAAATGAATTCAATGATACTATTACACAATCAAACGAACACTATTTTGGTTCCAGGCAAAAGAGTCGACAAAAACCGCTAAGTCGACAAAAAACCGCTTGAGAGAATCTGTGATCTCTGATACTGTCTAGACACAAGAAAAATAAAATTTGCATGACCCTCGCTTCACAATTTTTCTAATAATTGTAACAACTTTTCCCAAGTATTATTTTGATTATTTTTTAAATTGCACCTTGTAAACTTAAACAGAATTTTTAAAAACTAAAAAATCGCTTCCTATTCAATTTGGACGCTGGTCTTAATTTTATTGATTGAGGTGCAAACTCTTTAAAGAACGTGTCACAAAAAATCATATGGAATATCAAAAAATAACAGAATCAGTACATTGAGTTTAAGAATTAAATTATTAATGATTCAATTCAATTTTGCAAATTTACGGGCAAGATTTATAATTTTAAGCTTTTCAAAGTCAGTCAGTCACCTTCATTTCTTTCGTGCATTTTAGTCATCCAAAGCTAATCAGATAATCCTACGCATTTGTTTCTTTTGTTAAATCTTTGAAAAAGGCAAATGGTCGAAGTTACAAAACGGTTGAAATTATGACGAGATAAGCTCATAATGTGCCAACCGTTTTGAACTGCGTGCTCCCAATCGTTTTGATTTTCAATGCTGCCTGACGTTTAATATATTTCACAGCCAAAAAATGTCTAGGGTCGCTAACTAAGTATTTGTAAAAAGGAGTTATACAAGAAAACACTTAAAAGGAAAAACGAGGAATATGGTACGTCAAGGTATATTGATTCTGATAGAAAACTGATTATTCTATGTTCAACACGAAATATTATCAAGCTTTTAAACTAATAACAGAAATATACCACGATTCAACTGAAACTTCGTAACAATTCGAAGCAAAACATCAATATTACTCGGAACTACGGGTGTCAATGGTGCCACGTGCTTTGCATCATTTTGATTTCTTAAAATTACATTTCCTTGAAAAACTGTAGAAATATCTGAAGGCAAACTAATTTAATTGGCAATAAATTCATTATATTGAAAAACCTGGTACGACCAAAAACAGAAAACCGCAAATGTATCAAACAATTATTCGACAATATTGAATAAAAGTCAGCTTTTGCCTTCATTTAAACACATATGATTTTTTTACAAAAGTATCTACAAGTATATACATATATTTCAAACTCTTTCACTGAATATGGTCAAAACAATCGTAATAGAAATGTGATTCATTAGTTTATTAAATTTAAATCAAAAAGACTCATGTGTATAATATAATGCACACGAATTAAACATATACTAAAAGTTTGAGGGAGAGAAAAATAAACACAGCACATTATACAGTCATCTAAATATCACAACACGATCAACACTAGGAAAACAGGATTTTCTTTTTGAGAGACTGAAAGCTTTTCTTGGGAGTACTAGTTTCTTTGGACTTACATTTGACGACGTCTTCGGACATCGAATAATTTTCAACGTCGCTCATCTTTTTTTCGTACTCCTCCAGGATCATCAAACGTGCCTGTCAAGATGAAAAACAATTAGGTACTAACAAAATCACAATAGAATTACGTTGCACCGAATGAGAAGTAAAAAATTACTTGAAATCAAATAAAAAAATCTTATTGGAATATCAAATAAATGTTTAAATGGTGCAAAGGCCGTCAAGACATAGACGCTCGTAACCATTGTAACATAGGTTTGGATATCAATATGCCTGGGGCATTAGGATTGAGAGCTCGATTTTAGTCAACGAAGCACCGTTGTTAGGATTTTTTTAACAATATGCCTGTTCTTCCAATTGCAGTACAGGAAATTTAGTCAAAAGTTTGAACATGATTAATAACTAGGGCTAAATATTTGAAGGGTTGGCTGTGCACAATCCCTTATCCAAAAATGAGGCACGCCTTGATCAACTCATGAGTGCCAATTGAAGTTTGATTTTCGTGTTAGTGCACAGGAAACGATGTTCTTATACTCAGAGTACAGCAAAGTGTGTCCCAGGTGTGTATCACAGTTGCTCAAACAGGGGCAAAAAACAGGATGGCTGTTAGTTGGGTTATCAGAAACAAAACCCATCCAAAATGTTTTTTTAACAAAACTAACCCCCCAGGTTTTTAATTATTTATTTTTGAGCATTATTTTAGAATTAATAAGGTTTTGGTGCAACTTCTACATGTATTATTTATTCCTGTGTTTGAAGCTTAGATACCAATACACCTTAAGCTTTGCAATTCATAAAGACAATGCGAGAATTTAAAAGGAGAATTACCTATTATTTGATTACAGACAGAGAAGTAAAAGTGAATACTTTTTTAATTGTTATGACATGCACTCATTTCAGCTGTTATGAATTTAAATAAATGTAGAACATTTGTGGTATGATGAAAAATTAATTATGGCAACATCGAAGACGTCAGAAATGCACTACAATTTGAGACGTCTAGAAGATCCTGCTGTTTGCGTTTTTGTGAAGAACAGTTGTCAGAGCCATGCGCGTACAGTGGGGAGAGAGAGCTATCAGTGGTGTTGAATTGCTCACTTAGGGTATTAAATTGAATTTAGTTGATTATAGCCAGTGTTTAGTTACACGGATTGACAAAATAATGGGCTTGTGTTTCGAACTCGTATTCGTTGGTTTAACTGTTGGAGAATTATCGACTCTTTAGCTAAGCTGGTGGAAAAAAAAACAGGACGCTGGCACAACAATGTATGATACTTGCAAAACCGGTGTCGTTCCCTGGAAGAACGGGGTGAAACTTTTAGTGCTGTCTTTGGTGTTTTATCACCGTCAATTAGGTTTAAAAACATCATTATTGCTCATAATCAAATGCAAACAGTAACTAGTAAACATTAAAAACAGTAAAAAAAATTAATGAAGAAGATGAAAACGCAGCTGAAGAGTAGCTTCACGAAGGAAACCCTTCATACCTCATAGGTCTCATGCATTTTAAGTCAAAAGAACCATCAATCTTTCCTTAAAGCATTTTGAGTAACACACATATTTTCCATGACACCGGCAAAAAAGGGGAAACTAATGAATAAAAAGGAGGAAAACAACCAAATATAGTTAGCCACATATTTCTGCACACTCATGGCCAAGCTTCAAGCATGTCCAGCAAGTTACAGCTCCGGAAGAGGATGATTGAATTTTTTTCAATATTTTGGGCAATTTTTCAATTTTTGTGTGGAGCAATGTGACTCAGGGCAGACAAAGCCCAAAAGCCTGTAAAAATTTACAGTCATCTATGTTTAGGAAAAAATTCCTAATTGCCTTACCTCTGCAATAAAAGTTATTAATACATATACGTAGCTAGTTTCTTTACATGTTTGTAAGTTGGCATAGTTAAAGCTGATTATATTTCATTCAGTTAGTTTGCAAAATTCTGAGTCGAAGTTATTGATACTGATATTTTATGCAGTTTGCTGTCTTTACAACTCAATAAAATAAAATAATACTCGGAACGTGTTCTTTACAGATATTTTTTTCTTTGGGCGTTTTTTACTGTCAACCGTGCGTAGAGCAAATGTTTAACATAATATTTCGCCTATTATATCCGTTTTTGTCTACGGTTTGGAACCGACCTGGGTCGGGAGTAGGATGATACTTGTATATAAAAATGTATCTTATCAATTATACTAACATCAACGAGCTGTATATTTCATACTAAAATATACAGCCCATGTATATTTGTACATTCACATGTAGTAGTGAATTTTCTTCGCGCTGTAAACTACATTCCAGACTTTCTTAACGACTAATTGTTGAAATTTGTAATATGAAATTTATATTCGTATCTGCAAATATAAGGACGAGGGTTCGTAAAAGGAAGCTTCTATAGGTTTTTTAAGGATTATATTAAGTGGTCATTTTGGGGCTGCATGATCGTTTTCAGAGTACTGAAAGAACACTGACGGTTATATTTCTCCTACCTTCTCTCTTTCTTCTTCAAATTTTTTGCGTACATCCTCTTGTTTTTTCTCAAGTTCCTCCTTCTTCTTCTCGTACAAATCGGTGAGTCGCTGCCGCTCTTGGATGCCCTTCACGACAAGCCCCTGACGCATCTCACGCTTCTTTCTGAACACCACGTAAAAAATGAGCACTTCACTAAACGTAGAACGAATTTCACATATTTTTACAACATTCGCAAGCTATAAAACTGATTTAATTATGGACTAAAATGAAGTATTATAAACCGGAAGACGATGATCGAGATGACTATACCAAAATTGTTCTCGTCAAATTAGTATGTTAATAGACACCTCAATGAGCGAGAGGTAAATCCCACAAAGTGAAGGCATTGCTCAAATATAAACACAACACTCGCAAAACGTGCAGCATATTCTTTATGTCCCGTTATAAATGTTCAGTAGGTGAGTTACATCACAATCTAAACAGATGATTCAATATATGCATAAAATTGTAACAATATACATAATAGAAAATGTTTTAAAAAGACCATATAAATTTTAAATAATATTATATGTTATTCCACAGTATACTAGTTACATTAATAATACTAGCACAATATTACTCACATAATGTTTTTCATGATTCATAAACGGGTTTAAAGAATCTCAAGCATTTCTAAAATCTTATGAAACTATTTTATAATTTCTATATCTTAAAATTCATGAAATTCACCAAAACAAAATTATTGTTGCAACCAAGAAACATTTGTATGATTTCAGCATAATGGATCAGAAATAATGACGAACATCAGGAACAATAATGACAACAACTGTATCCCACACATTTCTCTTCTAAATTAACCTGCGAAGACCTGATTTTCCATCACTGAGACAGGCTTGGGCTGCACGCTGAGCGATACCCTGGATGAACCGCACCACATCAACAAATCAGTTAGAGAACATCTCACAGGCAGCAGAAAATTTCATCATTCACTTACAAAATCTATATATCAAATAATTACGAGTTAGTCTCCACCACGCGGTAAGCGAGCAGTCGAATTTGCCATACTTTTCATCCCAGTTATTGCCTACGAAATAAATGTGTTAGAGCTACACAGAGAAAAAGTCACATAAAAGTTTCCATAATAACCCGGAGTTGAATGCTCACATACCACTTTTTACGGTGATTCTAGTCTCCTCTGGACCCCGGACTAGCGCAAATATTCACAGCATGCCGACTCTCCAAAATTTCCCATCCCCATTACTTGGTGCAACAATAGCACCGATCTCAGAGCGAAGAAATATTCTGAAGGTCATCTGCCATAGAAATGACACCGACGTCCATCAGCATGAAACTTCTGAAGCATCCGGTTAGCGGTAAAAGAAGCATGTACCTTCATTCGTCCTTATACTTTGCGAGTAAAATAAACTTTGTATAAATCTCCGAATAAAATTTATCCAATTCCTCGATCTCTTAAATTTAATAAAATTACTATCTTCATCTATCGATTGAATCAATGGTGAAGGAAATGTTAAAAATGGAACATTGCGATTAATTGTCTTTGCCATACCGAACAAGGCCTCGAATGTACTATACTCTTGAAAGACATAAAACACTCACCCACATTTTTCTAAGTAATCGTAGGGTTACCACTTTTTTGTTTTCCGTGGTCACCATGCACCTGGATAATATTTTTTACTGATTCTGTGCATTGTTATTCAATCATTTCATAATAAGAAATTATACAAAAATATGAACTTTTGATTTTACTCGGGGATGAATGCAAAATCACCGAAAAGCTTATAAAATCTTCCGAGTGATGATGCTAATGTTAAATGAATTAGAAAAAAATAAAGTACCAACTCACAAAATTTACAGTATTTAAAAGTGGTGGAACACTGTCACAATTTGGCGGCTGAAAACCTAAATCATGTACACAATTTTTTCAAAATTGCACCTCTGATTCTAGGGACAACATTTATTTAAACTTTCAGATGAGTAAAGAGCACACAATCTGAACAGAGAGAGGAGTGTTTTTCTTTTTATTAGGAGTTCTGAAAAATTATAAAATTTAATTGTCGGGGAGATAAGACTATCGAGTAAACCTACAAAGGATTATTGTCCGTGAAAAATCCTGTTTTTAACACATGATTTATACCCTTCATCAAGTTTCGTCTTTAGTTTTTTTGATTTTGAGACGTCAAGGAGATCAGGTATAGCGAAAAGTAATCTGTTACTTTGTAATCTCTAGACAAGAACAACTTCTGTTCCAGTCAGAAGATAAATCTCTTATGTATATCAAATAGAATTGAACTTATCACGAAGACTATTCAACCCTAATACTTGCTAACATCTTATCCAGGTCAAGAAAAGTGGCATCTGGTATTATTACTAATATTAAGCCTATAAATTGATGGAATGTGCGCTTCCGATAGATACAATTCCTAAAATATTTCAAAGAATAAATCGCACGACGCGGAAATTTTTGCATCGCTGAAGTGGTGTCTAGGATGTTAGTATATAAATGCTTAAATGAACGAGTTGGAGTAATGTGCAAAAGAACTAACCAGCAAAGGCTCTTTTCATCACATTGCTGCCTTCTCAAATACATCTCATTTCGCTGTGTCTTAGTCTACCAAGAATTGTGACTTAGATCCGCCAAATAATTTTGATGTACTAGGATTTTTCAGCCAGGTGATATTCATACATGTATTATATTACAACTAAGAACTTTAGATGACAATTCGAACTAGAACGCCTCTCGTTTATTCTATGATATTATCAGTAATTTTTTTTACAAGTCCAAAGTATTTTTGTTTTACCTTCTGCCGTTTAGACTAATCTGAAAAAAGATTCGTACTTTTCTGGATTCATTAGATGATTGAAATAAACTTGATACTGTAGCAAGTAAATGTGCGTCGAAAATTGTTAACATGAATTTTTTCTTTCTCACAACAAAATAACACATGTTGAAGAGTTCTATCTGCCTTATACTTCATAGCGCAGTATAATAGCACAAGTAAAACGAAACAATTGTCAGTGTTGAACACAGGTTTGTTTGTACTGTTGTACACAGGTTTGAACTGAGTTGCAAACATGTAGTATGAGTCACACTGGTTAAACTCGACCACTCTGACCTCTCGAGCTCTTGCTTGTCGCTGGTGGTCTTGGTGAGAGATTTGCGATGGTCTCTTAGAAATTCATCCTGCCGCTTCTTGAGGTCCTCCACACCCCGGTCGTGAAGGTTCTGCAAGTTCTTCAGCTGCGCGGCTTGAGAGAGTTTCAACAGCTTCTCCAGTGCCACGTAGAGCTAGAAAAACCAATTAACAATATTCAAAGAAGTTATACAGAAATGAAGATACAGAAAAAAATCAGATATGGTTTAATTGACATACAATGTTTATTTTATATATGATGTTCCCGCAAAGCGAAATATATGAGATGAATACTATGAGGAGATGAATAAATGGGTAAGAGATATAGATAACTTTTGTGTCAATGTGCAAAAATTTATCAGCAAACAGACAAAGTTTGAGCAAAAATATGGATACTCAGGCGCATTTCCACTGATTTTGGTCAACCTGAGCACTTATTCGTTATTTTCATTCAAAAAACTCTCGTGTTTGATATCCCTTTCTCCTCTCGGGTGCTGAGTAGATCTGAATCATTACTACAGGGTGTCCCCCAAAACAAATTTGCATTCGAAGTTCTACGAGTTAAAATAAGGTGGGTTACAACGTTTTCTGGATAGAAAATTTAGAAGGCTATAGTTTGAATAACATTGGTGCTAAGAGGCTGGGACGGATCTCATTCGAACGAGCAAGTCCTAAAGTTTTATTTTGTTTAAGAATTTGTTGTTACTCATTTTGTTTTAATGTACCAAAATTAAAATATAAATTCGTGATTATGTATAAGCTGTTCATGATTATGTTAAAAATTCACGTGTTTTTACTGATTTTTTCGTTTGGTTTACCACTGGACGCGGGATTTGCGAAGGAGTTTCCACATTGAAAGATATGCCTTTGATAACCACACACAACGCTTACCATATAAGTATACAGTACCGAATTTTCTCCTATCGACACCCTGAAGAACGGGACAAACAGACCAAGCAAGCAAGCAACAAACTGTGTGTTATTATACAGTGGAATTTTTTGGCTGTAAAACACATGGCAGAGTACGAGAAGTACAGGAGCACAGCAACAGAACTCACGGCCTCGTGATGCTTGTCTTGCATCCTACGCTCGTGGTCCAGCTGCTGCCTGAGCATCGCGTGCAGGGCGGTCTGGTAGCCCTGCGTCACCTCCGTCAGGCGGTGTTGGTGTTCACTGCTCAGTCGTGCCGGGGGGCTGCTCTCGTCTCTGTCACGAACACACAGTCACTGAATCAGGCTGTAGCTAGCAGTCAATCAGTCTCATGGATGGCATTTCCCAAATTACAGATTCTCAACAATAAAGCTTGTTATACAAAGTATGAAAAAACAATTATTTGAAATTCTTATGTAAAACATAAACAGTGAGTTAAATATGGAACAATTATGTACAGGGTGTTCAATAATTGATGTTGCAACTTTTAACGGCAGTTTTTACTAACAAAAAACAAATATATACAAACGTAAGAAAAAATATCGTAGTTAAAAATATAATAGTTGGTAAGTAACATATTTTATTCAACATACCCTCCTTCTGCGTCGATAACAAGCTTGATATGTTAAGAGAATGACATGCACAAGTTACAAATGAATTTTTGAGGGATTTCAGCCCACTCCTTTTTGAGTTTTGCCTTTAGTGCCTTCAAATTCTATTCCTTATTTGTTCAGTCTCTTTGAACAGCTCTAACGTTCTCCAGACGAGCATTCTGGTGTCTTTCAAGATTTTAGTATCATCCGTTGGAGATTTTATTGCCTTATGTAACTCTACAATATGTAGCTATTCTTTTGTTTGAATCTTTCGCTATTATATCATTATTAATATTATGATTAGAAAACGTGATTTCATTAATGCATTTCAATTGTAGATAAAATGGAATGGTAGTGTAAATAATGGATTGTACATTCGAATACAATGATAACTATTGAACATCCTGTACATCATAGAGTCAATTTTTTTCTGAAACTTCCTCATTCGCTAACTGTCGTGAAAACTTAAAGGTAGTTGAAAAACATACAGTAGTAGGTATAAAACAAATGAATAAAGGGACAAAATATTCGACGTACACGTTAGTTAGACATATGTGACCATATTATTCGATATTTCAATAGAAGCTTCCCTCGTCCTCGATGTCCCTATTTACGACGTCACTATTAACCGTTATAAGTGTCACTCTGCTCGGGCGCTATCACTCCAGTCCAACATCACAAATTCGTAGTTAGCGAAGAATAAGGTAAAACTAATAAAATTGGTGTATTTGGGTGTGCAACTACTTAAAATGAATCGAATTCTGTAACCATGGTGTTATGTATCACTGAGAAACATAACGCTAGAGCCTGCTTTAGTTTGCATAAAAATTAGCCGACGTTCACAGCGATTGGTTTGTGTTACAACCCTTTCTCCAGTAAAAAATATCATTGTGGAATGCATTTCGATCAAGTGTGTTTCTGTGTAATAATATGTTATGCTACGTTAGTGTGAGAACTGAGAAGCCTCACTTTCTAAAAGTCCTTCGCTCTTCAAAGGTAATCGCCACATTCGTGATAAAAGGGGAAAATGCCAGAAAATATTATTGACTAATGCATATCTCATTTCTTTATGGTTCATGGGTTAAGCAAAATATAAGCCGACAGTAGCAAAACTTGTATGAGGTTTTGAAACTGCTTATCTATGCAAAAAAGTTATATGATACAAATATACCAAAGTAGTGAAACGCATTGAAGGTAAAGGATGTTTTGAAATCAATAACCAGACCACAAGGAAGGCAGAACTAAAAAGTTTTCCTACTCTCCAGATAAAGTATAAATACCATGACAGATCTTTATTACGACTTTGGTATACAGTATTGTGTTTCTAGAGCCAATTCGTTCTTCACAAACTAGAATATTGTGGTGCATTTCTAAAATAATGTAATTCTCGACAGAAAATGTTTATTTCATTAACTTCCATCATAAAAATTGCAAGTTAAAAACTCTCAAAACGTCAAAAAATCAGCATTGGCGAAACATAAAGAACTGAATAGAAAGTGCTGCTTTACAACATTTTAATGTGAATAATTACCGTGTAAATAAACCAAATTTTATGGAGACGGAATACGTTCAAGAAATCCTTTTTATAGGAGAAAAATAGTTAAACTTAAATTACTCAACGTTATTCTATTGTCCAATTTTTTGAACGAGTATATAATGTATAATAAATTTTGTTGGAAATTGCATGGAGAATTCACAACAGCGGTAACGCCACTGATCTAATCAATTCTCATAAAATCTATACCATACATTTTACAGCATGCCATGAAATAATAAACGAGCAAACTGTGAAGATAAATAACAATAATAATTTGAAAATGAACCGAAGACTCACACAATCATCAAATTTTTAATATATAAAAGAAAATCTGATCACTGTAATAAAAACAAAATACACGTCGGAAATTAAATTTCACATTTCTATTCGCACGAGAACATAAAATACAAACATAAAAATCAACTATTCGCTACTTAAAGAGGATACGAAGCAAGCGTAAGTTAACTATCCTGATATTGACGATATGCACTCACTTTAAAGAACTGAGATCTGTGGTTTAAGTGTGGATTAAGATTCTGTGGTGAAGCGCAGAACCTTAAAATCACTATTAGAATCAACAATATTGCATTGCGTAGTATAAGTGAGTATATTTTTACATAGAGAGAATGAGCCGAGAGATTTTTTGCACGAGAAGTCCTTCCACGATTACTAAGCTTCTCTAGTATGAAATTACAAAGCATGATGTGTTAATGTACGCAATGATGCAAAGCGTATAACTTTATTTTTAAGCATGCCGTTAGGGTCTTATAGTTTTTAATTTTGTATTTTACTTTATTTTTCAATAATTTTTTTCCTTTCATGAATAACAGGACATTATTAATTTTCTGATCAATACAAAATAAAAATCAATAACAGGAATTAGCTTAGTAATTGAGGATTTCAGTTCACAACATGTTGAGCACTGTCATGTTTTTCTCGTTAAAAGGATTTTGGGCAGTGCCTACAATAAATATGACAGCACAATAATAGAATTAGGAAACATTTGCAGCAAGAAACTAATCTTCAACAACACAACACTCATCCCTATTCAAAATGAGAAACCTAATATTGGATACGTGTGCTCGAACATGTATGATATATGATTCCATAATCGTGTTCTGCTTCTGTAGGAAATTTCCACTGTGTATTTACAAATATGATGTATTTACTCTAAATTAGTTTGTCATTCTGAACATTTTCAAGCAAAGGGGTTGCTCATAGTTGCATTTCTTCGGTTATAAATTTCTAGTAAATGCATAATTTAAACATGCAGTGTAAATTAAAAGTTTTAATTTTTGCGCTTCTTGTGAGTGGTTACAGTGAAGAAATTTGAGAATTACTCATTGTAAAGTGTGTTAAATAATTTTGATGCTTTTATTGTAACGTAGCTACGGAAGTAGGGAAACTAAGAGCTTACCTATAACATGAAATTCATCATAACTAATATAGCACTCAATATACTGAAAATCAAGCTTTGCCACAATATGTGTACAGTAAGTAAAAACGGTACTTTATCATCAAGTATTTCTATACATGTTCAAAACATTCGATTCGCTCCATGGAAAACTAATTCAAGTTGTGTTTTGTCCAACCAACGCCTGAATGAATTATTACGGAGACATTTTCCTTTCACTTTTAATCTAACATCGATGGAAAGCTATCGTCGAAGAGTAATTGTTACATTTCATCCCTGTAAGAATGTTACTACATTTTGGCATCGGTCTATGTATTATATGAATAGTGACTTTTAGATCAGTAAAATTTGTTCCTTGATAGAGTGTGATCCAGCAAAATTCAGGATGGAGTACTTAATGATTTATTGCATAATAAATTCATATAGAAGCAACATAATTCATTGGAAATAGACTAGATAGAAATTGATCGCTATGAAAACTATTAACCATAATCCTCCTTAGTGATCTGCCTGCCATGCTTGTACATTACATCCTGAAACCTATGGGATCTTGGACAGAGCTTCTTGTCAGCATTGATTTCTACCACATCTGCTTGATCACTCCCTTTAGATAGGCTTTGTCTCCTACCGCTACCTCCTTCACCCTACCCATGATGATTACCCACATTTGCTCTATGGGCCAAATGTCAGTTATATTGGGAGCTTGACTGTCATGTGGGATACTGACACTGAAAACTTGGCAAGCCTGGAGAGTACAGTATGTTGCACGGTTGACACAGCATATTCGGTGATAATGTGTACATGCAACTACCCATTCTGCTGACCACATCTGCTTTTGATCGGACCCAAAGATTTGAGAATATACTGGAATGAGACCCTTCCAGCTCATCTCATCCTAGTTCGTGAAGGAATCATCAAACTTCTACTCAAACTGAAACAGCTCCCTTGCCTCCTCCCGTAATCATGAGTCTCTTCCACGCTTCCCGTTCACAACTCTACCATAGTACCGCAGTGCCCATCTGACAAACTCTGCTCTCCTGATCTTTTGCTAAACCAAATTTAAACTTATTATGTAATAAATCGTGAAATACTTCACTTGGAATTTTGCTGGGGGACCACTTAAGTGCTCTAGTATTTTCTTGTTTTCAACCTGCCTGAGAATAGATTTAGAGAAGTAAAAAATGCATTAAATAAATCTCGGATAAAATTTTTCAAACTGAGTAAAGGCACGATAAAAAAATACAATTTCACAAATAACACTACTGAAAAGAAGAGATTTATTGCGAAACTAGTGTAATAGGTGACTTTTTGTCAAATAAAAAATAGAATGAAAAATCCAGAAAACAAGCTGTCATTTCGACAAGGGAACATTTCATTTGTGCATCAATACAGCCAAATGGCATCGGCTTATATAACCCTACTCTCACAATTACAGTACACGTGTTATACTCACATGCTTTTAGTCGAGGACATTTTCTTTTCAAGTTTTGAATGCTGTTTGACAAGCTCCTTCTTTTTCTTGTCTACTCCACTCGCTAGTCCTTGCCTTTCTTTCTTGTGCTTCTTGCGAATTTCATATAGCTCCTTGTCGGCTTTGAGCTTCTTTTCTCTGAAAGTTTTATGGGTACTTAGCTTCTCGACATCCTCAGCTTCAATTACGACCGTCTCCAAAGAAGAGGCAGGAAAATCCAGGGCTGATTTTTCTTCACTCACTTTGGCCGCAAGCTGATATTTGTGTGAGACTGAATTTTGTCTTCGAGGTCCACTAACTTCACTGCTATGGCCCGCAGCACTAGTCAACACATCGCCGTTGCTTCCTCCTGTATCGACACCAGCACCTCTTTCTCCACCACCACCAGCCTCCCCACTACCACTCGTACCACAAACTCCAACGCCTTCTCTAAAGCTAATTGCAATCGGTGTATTTGGAAGGAAATTAGCGTCGTCCTCACCATCGGTGCAGTCATCATCATCTTGGAAGACGGAAAGTTGTTGAGCGCGCTTTTCGAGCTCGCTTTGGTATTTAATGGGATTAACGAGAGCCTCGGCGAAGTCGCTGAGACCGTCCGGGACGTAATCACGCACCTTGATGTACACAAAAAGGGAAGACAGGCCGAGGGGTTGGCCAGCTTCATTGCGGAGGACGATATGTCGGTAGCCTGGTCTCAGTCCTACCAAGGACAGAACGCGGTGACCGAGAAGTGGCTTGCTGCCGGAGTCTTCGTAAGCTGCGATACGGAGAGTGGCCAGCTCCGGCAGCACAACCTTATCACACATGATATAAAAAGGGTTGCATAGGAATTAGACATCATTAAAACATCACAAAGAATGTCAATTCAGGGACGAATACAACATACATATGAATACTAAAAATTGTTTCCCATGATAGAGAAAATATTCCATATACTGCAATTGCCGAGTGCATACACTGAATGAGTTGAATAAAAACTCTCACAAGGTAATACCATTTGTGCAACGATTAAAGATACATGCAAATATTTTAAATTGACAAAATACCTTTTTGAAGACAAAAGGATCTTCGTCCCAAACAGGGTTGATAGCGTTGTTGGGCACTGTTTTGGTCTTGAAGCGCTTGCGTACAGTGTCTGCAGGTAGGCCGTACATTTCTACTTCGACGTAGCAGCCAACACGCTTCTCGCTCAAAAACTGTCCTGAAATCACCTGAACAAACAATTATCGATCAATGAGACTCCTGAAATAGGCAAAAGCAAACTGGAAAAATAATTAATCAACACAGTAGTTTTACATAATGAACAAAGGTAGAGTAGTCTACCCTTTCAAGATATTTTCCGCAGTCGTAGTTCAACAGGATGTTAACAACTATCCCCTTATTATTTGATCACCCATTTTTCAGGTTGAAATTAGAAATAATGAATTAATTCTTCATTTTGGCAAAATTTTGATGATCATCAAAATGAAAACGATCACGAATAAAAATCAGATAAAGAATGGCCGAGATTAATTTGAATGATCAGTGACAATAAGTATTTTGTGAAGAGTACACTCTCACATCAACGGTGAAAAAAAGAGGTTAATAATATTTTATTCATAATAAAAATCTAGCTTTAGCTATTCCAAACAAATTCACTATGTATTTTTTGTCCCAGGGTCCTTCAACGTGTCTGCCGTTGCGCAGAATAAATGTGTATATCGGATTTATATTTTCATTTACTGCTGTTTAATTATCTTTTGATGGTTTCTCAATGAATTAAACACATTCTCAATTCGTTGACACACGATTTTTGATGATGAAAGTTGTGTTTTAAATACTTGATCCGTCACACAATCCATGAGGAGGACTCACCAGGTGTAAGGACTGGACTTCAGGGTTGCCATTTAACAGTTATTACGAGTGCCGTGATGATCTTGTCAAATATTTTCACAATGTGTTTGTAACAATAAAGAAAGAAAAAAGAAAAAAACTGTATTTCCAATCAAGTGTGTAGTCCAGATACATTGGATTTTCAGTTCTTAATGCTAACAACTTAAGAGTAGTAATGATGCTCCAAGCTACTATTCCTGCTCTCTGTGCTGCAACTTCCAGTAGAGGCTTTTAGGGGTGCTTCGATGAACTTGTCGAAAGTCTAGTCTTACTCCAGATGTCCAGCGTCGCAGCATGCTACACGTGTTTCTCATCCTCCGATGATCAGTTAGTAACAGACCAAGGCAGCTACAGAATTGAACAAAGGTCTTCCCACATTGGAAGCATGGATACTCACCACTCGGCCACTGTGGCCGATAAATATTAATAATAATTCGTCAATGCGCCGGTACTCTATCTTGAATGACCAAACATACCTGAAATGATTACCATAAGCCCACTGAACTGAAACAAATATTAAATCAACAAGTATTTGTCAGTAAATTTCTGTTAGATTGCCTTCATAAAAACCAAAAAAGAAACGTTCTATTAACGCCTAGTCTTGCCTAAAGTGGAAGCTTCTCTTTTTGTTTATTTTCCCAAATACGTTTTCAACAAGCCAATTATTTGTTACTAGTCACTATTTCCTTTCGCACTGTAATTGTGATATGTTTTGGAACACAATTGTGATGATTGCAATACATTCTGTATTTCTTTAACGTTTCTACAGTTTTATTAGGACGTAGAATGGTCTTTGTTCAAAGCACTTATTGTCAGTGTTGGTTCAAACTAGTGTCGTCCACTTTTTTATTTTTCTTATAATTCCCATCATTATAAAAAATGAAGTTAAACAACATTGTTAACATTAATCTGAAATGTATGAAACAAAATAATATGGAGCTAATTCGTAAGACCCTATTTATTAAATAACTAATTCATGAACAAAGACTTCAAACAATGTGGCCGGAGTTAGCAGGTGCAAGGAAGCAGAACAGACAGAAACCTGCACCGGTTTCAATTTTCGTGTTCTGACCTGGACAGACACTGTGCCTGCGATGATGCCGTCTACGGTGCTCTCAGCGAAGGGATCAAAGCGGCGATCAGGACGAATCATGAAGTCAGGCTTCAGTAGAAATCCAGACCGATTGTTGAATTCGAACAAACCAATGTTCAGTTGCATAGAAAGATCTGTAACAGTAACCAATAGGCTTAGCAAATCAGTTCATTTTGTTTCAGAAGGCTCTGACACTCTTATTGCGATCAGGTAGCCGATTTGAGACGTAAATATACAAAACTAAACTGTCAGTTCTCAAGCTAAAGAGAGTTTGTTTTCTAAGTTTATATCGTAGAAAGAGTAACATAGGATCTTGTTCTACCCGCCTTCGATGTATGCATCATGTCAACAAAAGTTCAGCAAGAGAGCTCTATAAAATACGAATGATATTAATTAAAGATAAGATGTGCCGTGAGCACAATTCGAATATAATATGAGCACAGTTCGAAAATAATATGAACTCGAGAATAATGTAACAATTTTTAAAAGAAAGAGAGTATTTGAAATACAATTCAACGAGAAAAATATCTTATTTAAATTCATTTTCTTCTATCCTTCGTGGTAAAGCTACAGAACTGGACATAACAAAAAAGTCGTACGCTCAGGTACAAGCTTATACCCATCCAACTCCAGTCAAAATTTTCCGTTCTTCGTGTAGGGCTACATCGTTTTACACGTTAGCAAGCGGTACTGTCAGGTCAGAAACACTTAGGATGAGTGCACTTTTTGACTATGAAGATCTAAAGAACAAAAATGGCAAGGAATTCTATATAATATTGAAAGATAAAATCGCAATCGACACTGAACATTATATGCCAACAAAATATACTGAACCAAGGAAATCAAAGCCTAGAAATCGAAAGCCTTGTAAATGCCAGGCCTTAGTCGCACAGAAGACTTGAAAAATATCAAACAGAACTCAATAGTCTCGAACACATCCGCCCCTGCAGTGTTGGGCTGTAATGCGAATGAAAAAAATAAACGAAGCGAAATACAGATATTGCAGTTTCATCACGGGCAAGAACTAACCCAAAGAGCTTCTACAAATACGTAAATTGTAGATGACTCAAAAGAAATGCTATTAAACCACTGATCGACTTTGATGGATAGACTAAACTGGCAGCAAAATCATAGCAAGAATTTTAAATACATACATAACCTCAATGTTCACTCGCGAAGACTAGACTGAAATCCTGCAACCTCACGCCTTAAACCGACAGGAAATGTTGGCAAACGGTATGGTCACAGTAGAAAAGGTAAAAAAATAGCTCAGCCTTTTAAGTAAATATAAATCAAGCGGTCCTGACAGCTGTGCACCCTGGATGCCCAAAAAAACCAGCCAAAGTGATTAGCGAGCTTTTATTAAGCATCTTCAATAGATCGTTCAAAAATGGGATTATTCTGGAGGAATAGAAGCAAACAGATTTAACTACTTTCAAAAAGAGAAACAAACAAGCACCAAATACGAACAACTATCGCCCAATAAGCCTGACATCGGTCATGAGTAAACCGATAGAAAGGTCACTCAAAGTCGGTACAGCAAAACAGCTCCGAATCCAAAACCTGACTGTTGACACCCATTACGAGTTAAGGCAAAAACGTAGCTGTCTTCAACTTTTTCGGAGAAGTCGATACGACTGTGAGAAGTTAATCGCATATACGACTGTATAGAAACAGTAGACCTTTTACGTGTATACCTCGACTTTCCCTACTAAAAGCTGATGGCCTAAATGGAAGCTCATGCTATTTTCACGGTAACTACTCCCTACCTTGACATCATTTACATTAACGACATTGACGTTGAAATCATCAATGGAAACAACAAATGCGTCAACGACATGGAAATCCGTCACAGAACGTTCACCTAAAGAAACCGAATGACTATTCAATCAGACCTCAATTGTCTACTTCTATGAACCTAAACCTGGCAAATGAGATTTAACATCGATAAATGCTCAGTAATGCACGTTGGTGCTAATAACAGGCATTTCCATTGCACGATGAACTCCCCTATTGAAGTAGTACAGCATCAAAAAAATCTTGGTATCATTATCACAGAATATCTGAAGCATGACAAGTAGAAAAAAGCGTTAGAAAGGCGAGCAGGACCCTTGGTTTCATTGCAAGAAACCCTGAAATAAGTAAAGGAACCGTTCTATAAAACGCTAGTCTGGCCACATCTAGAATATGCAGTGCAACTGTGGTCTCCTACCCTATGATTTGACGTTAACAAACTGCAGAGGATTCAGCGTAAAGCAGCGAAAATGATTCCTGAACCCCACCATCTCAGTTATGAAAGGCGTCTTCAGTAGCTTGGACTTTTTTCCCAACAACAAATAAGGTTGCGAGGTCAACTCATCGACCTATAAATATCTTAACAGATTTAACGATCTTACCCTAAAAGGGCTTTTCTACAGAGGCGATAATGTGCAAACTAGAAATAATGACCAAAAACTAATACGTTACTTCAAGATATCCTGCGCACAAAGTTCATTTTCCCTTAAAATTGCCAGAATCTGGAACAACTTGCCCCAAAACATCGTTTCTGCAAGCACTTTGAACATATTCAAAAAACGGCTTAACACTTATGGGATAAAAAAGACTCCCTGTATTATAAAATACTGATCCGGAAATGAAATATGTTCACAGAAACTAGCTATTTGGTCAATTCTTGGGTTGCTACCCAAGTCCCAAGACGAGACTTGGGCCTTATGCATCATGGGACCTGAGTAACAATCCAAGAATGGACCAAAATCTTCGTTCCTGTTGCCAGAGTTCTATTTTATAGAGAGAACTAAGGAGCCCCTCTTTCTCTATACGACCGCATTGTAGTGCACCCGTATACTGCCTACACTTCCCAAATGGAGATAAAATACCTGAATTTATTACAAAGTTTGGAGTTGTAGCCCAAGTAATGTATAAAGTCTAAGCCCCAATTGATGGCCTTAGTAGGCAAAATGCACAAGACTAAAGCAGCGTTTTGTGTGGAACGTACAAGAAAATTAACTTTGCACAAGAATGAATAACTTCAATATCACTCTAATGCTTAAATTTCACTCCAAATGAAGTGAACAAAACCTACGAAGAGAAACTACTGCATGTTTATGAAAACCAACGCCAAAAGTAAACCAGTACATAGTTTGTTTCAACAATCAAGCGGAATATAATACAAACGAAAGGTACGAAGAAGATGAACGTAGATAAATACTGGTAGACATAGCATTGACGAATACCGAATGCTAATGCTTGAAACTGGAAAAAAAAATTTACAGACGTCTATCTGCCGTAACTCGAGATGTATGTTTTAAAACTAAGACATCGAAGAAATTTACTTACGATTTAAACTTAATTATTTAGAAATTAGCTTACGTTCCTTCATAACAATTGACATCAATTCAAGTTACCGAACGATTAATAAACAATTGAGCGTAATAATTCAGATATTTTCTCAGTGTTGTCCTGATTTGGGCGGACAACGATGCATATATACCTATGGAACTAATGATAAATACACACGAGACTTTTATGGAACCAATGGCATCAATACACACAAGTGGCAAACACAAATTCCAGCTTAAACAACAATGAACTTGTCGTTTCATTTTCCGTTTCGATAATTCAATTCAATTTTAAGGCAACTGCTAATGACGTAAAAATTAGCCATCACTTCAGCAATAATATTTACGATGCAAAATGCATAACTTTTCCAAATGCTACATTTTTTGTGATAACTTCAACATGAGCAGCATTAAACAACTCTTAATCCTGTCATCCATGTCTCATGAACGATAGTGGCACTAACGACAAGTTGCTCCCCTATGCCTGACTTTGAATCGTGAGTTAAGTCCTTTATTTAATAAAACTTCTATTCAACATCAGCGCACAACAGAGCTGAAGCTACGCAACTCATGTAAGTCACACAACTTGCTGGACAAACATTGAAGCACAAGGAATGTTGTAAATGCCATCTAGTTCCTCTGAGATTCTGTCTCTATGAAGTCAAATTTTGATCGTCAAAAGCATATGAAATTACTATATAATTAAAAACCATTCGAATGTAGAAAGTTGTACTTTGTGTATAAGGAAGCTCTAAAAAGAAAAATGTCGAACAACGTTAGCCGTTTTCCACAAAACAACATAGCATAAAGAAATAGCCTGTCCGTATAGCTCATTTGAAATAAAATAAACTTATTTCTACATTAACCGCAATGAATGACAAGTGATGAAGTCATGCTTCACTTTAATATTTGTCATCCGTTTGACACCGCGTTTGCCTACGTTAGAATGCTGAACACGTGTGTATTTCCGACTGGTAATGGAATCCAGTTAGGTAGAGTAACTCGTCTGTTACGATAAATATGAAATCTGTGAACGGAGAAATAAGCCCAACGTAGGACTAGTTGCAGACAGCAGCCTGAACCCACATTTCAATCAGTGTTAGTAGGAATTAGCTTTTGTGTTTGAGTTAGAGCCAAAGAGCCGTTTCTATCACTCATATTGCAACAGTTCCAGTTAACAGTGAAAGATAACTGCAAAAACCAACAGCACAAATTATCTCGTCGGTGGTTTTACTTCGTTAAGTCCGTAAGGATTTATTATCTGACTCTCCAAGTCATTCAATGATGTCAAAAATTTGCGAGTGCATCCTCAACTATATTGTGTTGTTAGAAATAACTTAAGGTGGAGAAAGTGGTGCATATACCTCAATCTTGAATCTGATATAATAAAATCAATACCACAATTTTGAAGAAAATTCATTATGTAAAATGAACTTATTTCCTTCTATCCCACATCCTGTCTTTACATCCAGGTCTCAGAATGATACGTAAAGGTAAGCCCCTTTTACCATAAAACATATAACGTTCTGTTTCCTATGTTGAATTTTAAACCCGTGCAAACAAATTCTTATTCAGAATTACACAGTAACTACAGTATTCGTGCTTCTTTTGTAATAAGCATCTGTATTTAACCCCCGACAGAATTAGAAAACAATGGAATTTTATGAATAGGGCATATTTTACTTTACGAAAAGTTAAACCCTTTACTCTTATGTAGCTTGAAGCGTAATTGACACTATTTCGATTACAAAGACACAATTATATTCCAATATCACGATCTTGTTCACCTTATAGTACTAAAAATGAATGGACAACGGCGTTTGTCAATCACTGAACAATGATACAGAAAACAACGCAGCAAGCGTTCTAGCTTCAGGGATGTCAATTTTTTAAGATTAATACAGTCGCACGAAGTGGTCGCATATCCCGCCACGATTACAGTTGCCCTTCATATCGGATGATGCGAAACTCACCAAGAGTTTGGTAGTTGAGCGCTACAAGCTGACATCCAGCGTTCCAGAACTGATGAGGGAGGAAGTTGGAGGAGTCAACTCTCGTACCCCGAGGGTACACTCGTGCAAGCTGCCTCTTGTTGTAGTTTACAAACTCTACGGGGTTTTCTTTTAAAAGGTTGAGCGCATGTGTCTCCACAAACGATGACATCTCGTAGCTCCTGTTGCGCTCTGTGCAAACAAAAAAAAATGATACAATAATTTGGAACAAGTTAAAAAATTAAAACACCTGATGGAAATGAACGTTTATTCCTCTCTAAGAAATATGAAAATAAAGGGAATAACTCCCAAATTTAGATTGGTTTACACTCACACTTCTGTACACGCAAGATTTTTATTTGTGGGCTCTACTTTAATAAAGGATGATGCGACATGCATTGGATAATCAGCAGCATGAGTGTATGATTAGGTTCTAAACTGGCAGCTGGGTTAGTAAAGTAAAAGAAAGGAAAATTTATCGATAGGCAAATCTAAACTGAATCTGTATGTAATTACATGGAGATTGGTCGGTTGCATAGTGGTTAAATATAACGTTTTGGTTTAAGTATTTGTGAGTCATATGAGTAAAAACGATATAATTTATACAAATGTATAGCAGGATAAAACGGGTATATGAGACGCAATGGAGAGCAGAGACAATGTTTACACTCAAAAGTACATACAGTCCGATTACAAGAGAGAAGGGAAATAAAATATGATAGAAAATCAGACAAACGGAAATGACATATTTTCTGTAGATTTAGTGCAGTGAAGTATAGGAGTGCAGAGAATAAAAACATTAAATATGGAATCAGAGAAGAAAAAATTACTCGCACGACTTCAAAAGCATATAATCACCCAGACAAGGCTAACTAATTGTACTTAAAACTTGATGTGAGCATCCAGGTGAGCAACTATCAAATTTACCACTAACGAGGTAAATATATTCTTGAAATTTTTAAATTTCGAAACCTCTACGTCGATAGTAAAGGGCTTGCATTAGAAATGAAAAAATAGGATCGAATCGTAAAACTAACGAATGTATTTTCCATTGTTAGAATCAATACTAAGAAAGACAAAGTACTGATTCTAAACTTCATCGACTCTATTAATAAATACTTTCCTTTGATTTAATACGCTCATCACTTTTAACATGAAAAGTTAAAAATCTATGTCGAAATCTATGCTATGATACCGGGTGGGCCGAAAAAAACTGAACAAACCATAAATCTAATTTCTGCCTTAGGTACCAAACTGAGCAAAATTTTCATGCAATAAAAATATCGGTCTAATCTTTAATTTTATTCAATATAACCGCCATCCGCAGCGATTATGGCCTCGAAACGGGGTTTTGTAGATCTTGACAACGTAGTCCGTGTTCATGGTCATCCACTCCTGGTAAACAGATGCTTTAAGGACGGTGATGTTTGGGTGGCAAACGTGACAGCCCTAAGTTTCAATGTACAGGCCTAAATGTTTTGCACCGGGTCGACCGTCCAAGTCATCTCTTCTGAGAAATAATCACCCGACCAATTGGAGCAGACTTAAGATCATTCATGAGCCTCAGGCAACGTTCCAGACGCTTGGTGCGGATGGCTGGCGTAAGCAGCGGCCTCTCAACAATGACAAAGGAGTTGCCTCCCAGCTTTGCGACTGCTCGTCGAAGTGTGGGCACTACAACACCGACCCTCCTCGCGCGTTAGCGCATGGACGTCAAGGAACTCTTTTGAATGACATCTCTCAAGCTGTCTCGATCCACAACACTCTTTTGACCATTGCCAACACGTCTGATCGCGTAGATGGTTGTACGGGGCACCACGACCAGATTTGCCACCTCACTCACTTTGATCCCGCACGAAGAAGTGCAGACACCTTCACTCGTTTATCTCGCTGGGAAGCCATTTTACAGTACACAACAATAACAAAACTTTATCCTCAAGGTCAAATTAAATTAAAAGGCTTTCAGATGATATGCAGGAAGGCAAGATAAGAGTTACGAAACAATCAAGATTTTTAATTAAAGGTGTGTTCAGTTTTTTCGGCCCACCCGGCACATTAGATATTGGTCAATATGTGAGCATCTATCATAGGAAATAGAAGAACTCACTTTCAGAAACCTCGAACGAGTGAAAGTGGACAGGCTGGATGTAGTTGACCAGTTCCGAGATTTCAGCTCCAGCCTCAACCTCCTCGCTCGAAGTATCCTGGAAAAAACGAACAAATGTAGTACACTAATCCAACTGAACCCACCTTTATAGCATTTTAACTTGAAAGGCCAAATTCTTCATAAACTTTGGGGTAGATAAATTTTAGATAAAAAATGAAACCACTGTTATCAAAAATGGGATACATTCACCCTATACCTTAAATTAATTTAATAATTTCTGGTGTTTCCCAGTTTTTAAGATATCATCTTAGTGGAAAGAATGTTAAATTTTTTTACCACATCTGATATGAAAATCTGATCAAAAATGGGAAAGTAGATTACTCCTACATACCATTGTGTTGATTCAGGTCAGTTTGATCAATTCCGACACAGCAAATGGGTTTGAAACTCTCATGTGTTCTAGTAAGATTGTGCTACAAGCAACGCATCAGGAAAGAGCCAGAAGTGACTAGTAAGCAACGTGTACGAATTCATCAATCCCATGAGTCATCAGTCCCAAATCTGGCACCTTAATTCCTGAAATTGGGAGGATTTGAAATTGCACTTCAAAGGATGCAATCGGGAAAGATACTTATTCTATCACGCGTTACAACACTAAGGTTAAGCTGATGTTAAGGTATTCCTTAAATTTCGAAAGGACACTAGAGTAGAATGGAATAGAATAAGGCAATAGAAACAAGCCATTTGATCCATTCTTGGGTTGCTACCCAAGACCCATGCCGTCTAAAGTAAAAGCATCAATCATATACGTATATCCCAATCACGTAAGTTATTTCATTCACATACACGCTCTTCACTCATGCATAGGCATTTCAGTCATCTTACATGTATTACAATCATACGCTGGCCTCAGGAGTTAGGGACACAATTAGTATGCTTTAATACTGGAGGGTTCGTCATCCAACACTTGTCGAGATGCTTTTTGAATGCGTTCACAGTGCAGCAGAAACAATGTTTTCGGGCGGCTGGTTCGAAGTTGCGGCAATTTTAACGGGGAAGAAGTCTATAGCTTGGGATATGTTGAAGTTTCTTATTATTACTGTATGGCCGTTATTTCTAGTTCGCACGATACCGTGTTAAAACTTTGCATGCACGTGCAAAGACTTCTTTGGGACGTACGTTACCGTCTCTTTGGAAAATGGAACGTGCAGCTTTAACATCGTTAAAGCCGTTGAAATACTTATAGGTCTCAATGAGCTATCTCCATAGTCTTCTTTGTTCAACGGAGAGAAGTTCAAGTTGTTGAAAACCTCATTCGTAGCTGAATTTGCAGAGTTCTAGAATCATTCTAGTTGCTCTATGCTGAATTTTTTCCCTTTGATTAATATCGCTTCGTAGGGTAGAAGACCAGATTTTTATCGTATATTCTAAATGTAGCTAGACTAGCGCTTTATAGTGCGGTAATATTATGTTCTTTGACTTGTATTCAAAGTTTCATTCAATGAAACCATGAATCCTGCTGGCATTTTTGACACTTTTTTCCACTTGTTTGTAATATTTAAGATTTTCAGTGACAATGATACCTAAACCACCTTGTTGCTGGACTGTTTCAATGGGTATGTCATTCATCGTGCTGGAAATTCCACCTATTTGCACCAATGTGCATTAGCACGTTTGTTGCGATTGCCTAGCTGGTGCAAATCTTTACTTTGTACATACAGTCACTAGAAAGCTTTGAAAAAATTACAGAACCTAACCTGAGTGACCCACCGGAGGGTCGCATCGCAACAAACGTGTTAATGAACATTTATCAATGTTGAAGCTCATTTTCCAGGTTTCGGTCCATGGTAGAAGATGATTGAGATCGGATTGACTAGTTACTCTGTCCCTTTCGGTGAATGCTTTCTGACAGAGTTTCATGTCATCGGCGAATTAGTTGATTTTATTGATGATTCCGACATGAAGGTCGTTGTTGTGGATGATGAAAAGGAGCGGGCCCAGAACACTCTCTTGAGGAACTCCTGATGTTACATGCGTCAAATCACTGGCTTGATTGTGAATCATCACTCGTTGAGTGCGACCAGTGAACCAGTTTCGTATCTATCACGAATAATTGCCTTGTATTCCATGAGGTTCCACTTTTCCACACCATGAGTGTGAGGATATGCTCAAAATCGTAAAGTCAGTACTCCTTGTTTCTTGTTCGTGTTAGCAGTAATTGATGTACAGTAATAGAATCCCGTCCTCCAATCAAGCGTGGGTCTAGATTTTGGCCTTCAGGTAATGACTGAGGGAGCTATCACTGAACCGAGCAGCTGTGTAACAATTGCTATTTTGTCGTATGAAAATATGATATTAGTTTTCTTTTTGAACTTTCTATAATATTCTATTTTGTTTCGTTTAGGCACCATCCAATTTACGACGCTGGGAATGAAGACAAAAAGTCATTCTGCAGCCTGACCCATCTTGATACTATCATCTTATTCAAGAACCTAAACTCATCTCGCCAGTGGATTCCCCTAAACCTGAAGTGGAACACCCCTTCAACCCCTTCCATGTTTTATTTCGTTAATTGACTAAAGGTATTAGGCACGCTACGGATTTTCGTAAATTAATAATTTAGTTTTTTGCACATAATTTTAAATGCGTTAAATAGGAATGTAAACTTTCGAGACTGTCATTTTCCTATGGTAGGATAAGCAGTAATGATCCCGTCTAGCACAGGGACCGGGAGTTCAGTTACTTTACGTTGGATGTCTAGATCTTTCAACAAGCAGTAAATACAAGGGGTAAAGCCCTTACAATGAGTAATGAGTGTAATAGTAGTAGTACGTTGAGGAAGTATTGGAGGAAGCTGAGGAAGGTGACTTCGAGTAAAATCTGTCGAACAGGTGCAAGCGTTACCAGAGAATTTTCTCAATTCTTGGAATACATTTTTGGCCGAGAGATGTTGTGTCATATTTGGAGGACGAAAACTGTCAACTTTATTTTCAACATCCTGTGTTATCACTTATCATTAAAAACTAACAGTCTAGAAATATTAATAAAGAAAAACTGTCTACATGCTTACACGTAAATATTCGAGAACTTCCTCTGAAAATTTGCTGAAATACAGAAATTACTATTGATGTCGAGGTCAAAACGGAAATAAATACTTGAAAATGAAAAGTTTAAAAATAAGGAAACAAAAGCCTATGTTAAGGAGTAATGAATATACAATTTATTTCTAGTCACAAGCAAATGAGGGTTTCACATTTATCATAGTTGATAGAATGCTCTACCTTCTGCCTTTTTAGTCACTCTTAAGTCTGTAAATCAAAAACAAGTGGACTAGAATTTCGAACTTAATTTCGGCTTTTGCTTACGGTATTATCTCAGAAACTACGACAAAATCACACACTTCAATGCGAAGGACTTATTATTTTAGTTGTATCTACTGCACGCCGCAGTATGTGAGTTCCGCTTTCCCAACACTTGATAAAGGATCCAAGAACATTAAGGTCGAAGAAAATGCTGAGTTATGTCCTCTCCACTATGCGTTTAATCCTCTCCACGCAGGACTCATCCACTGACTTCCCCAAGCATACACATAGTTTTCTCTCCAGACGATGTTCCCGATTTGTACACATTCATAATAACGAAATCTGTTTATCACAAACACAACGTTACACGTATATTCAGTTAATGCCTCTTGCAAATTTAAATACGTTCAATTTTAATTGAACACTGAAAAATTAAATTTTTGAGATTAAAAAGCTGTTATCATGGTTAAAAAATAGCATTTTCAAAATCACCTCCATTTTGTGCTTACTTTTTTCACATTTTTGTTTCATGCTGCTCATGGCATTTTGCCCGTAGCGCAACGAATATTGCTAAATTCTATTCATGGGTTATTCTTATATCCTTCTATATTTCTTAATTAATTTTGGTACACTTTTTCTTTCGGATATCTTGAGAAGAATGAATCAGGCAGATTTAGTTCGGGTGATCTTGCAAGAAATTCAATGTCGCTGAACCTCTAAAGATAATTTGTTTGACAATTGTCGCCTTTACGTATAGATGTTTGTGTTTGTACCAGGATCTGTAGCCCTATCACAAATTTATGTCATTTTCACAAATTTCTCGGATTAAAAAGTCATAAATCATTAGATTTCCAACTGCAGCTATTGTGGTAGTATTGCAAGACTCGTCTCCGAAAAAGTACTGCCTGATAATCCTTGAATTCAATACACAATAAACTATCAGACGTTACGAACAAAAAAGCAGTAGCAGTGTTACCCTGGGGTTATTTTCTGCCTAATACCTGCAATTTCGTTCATTGATAAGTTCCTCAAGACAAAAATATGCAACGTCTGACTGTTTGGAGGTTATATTAAAAATATTATTCTTAGATCATAATGATAGTTTACAGAGCGTTCATCAAAAGAGACCAAATGTCCATTCAATCAGATCTTAAATGTCTACTTCAATGGACTGAAACCTAGCATATGAGCTTCAACATTGACAAATGTTCAGTCATGCATATTGGTTAATAATCGGCATTTCCAACATACGATGGACACACCTATTGAAGCAGTACAAGTACAACAATAAAGAGATCTTGTATCATTATCACCGAAAATCTCAAGCATGACAAACAAGTGGAAAAAAGCATCAGAAATGCGAGTATGATAATGTTTTTTTGCAATAAACTTTGAACACAAGTCAAAAAACATCATCTTACCACTCTATAAGGCGTACGTGCGATCACATTTAGAATATACAGTGCAACTGTGGTTTCCTACCATACGACGAGACATCAAGGATATGGAAAAAACTCAGCGTAAAGCAACGAACGAGATTCCTGCACTCCATAATTTCAGCTACGAAAAGCGTCTCCAACAGCTCGAGCTCATCTCCCTATAACAAAGGAGTCTGCGAGAATAACTCATCCAGACCGATGAATATCTCAATGGCGTCAATGATGTTCCCGAGAAGGGCTTTTTCACAGTGACGATAACGTGTAAACCAGAAATAATAGCAACAACCTAGTAATAAGAACCTTCATGACATCCCAGGCTCTAAACTTCTTTCCAGTCAAAATTACCAGATCCCGGTATCATCTACCCGAAAATATCGTTTCAGCTGGCACTGTGAACATGTTCAAAAACTGTCTTGATGAATTTTGGAAAAGGAACCCCTCAATTCTTTAAAGTACTAATTTCATAACTCTGTGCCTGTGTATGTATATTTACCTGACTGAAATGTTAGTAAAGGATTGAGGTGTACGCATGTGATTGAAATAACTATGTATAATTCAAGTGGATCTGCGTCATTGATGCCTTGACGTTAGACATCATGGGACTTACGTAGCAGCCCAAGAATGGACCAAACGGCTCGTAGCTGTTGATATTCTATTGTATTCTATTTATAATCTCTGATTATTGTTCGTGCTAGTGATGCACAGTGTTTGGTTAAAACATGAAAATTTAACAACTACTGTCAAGTTGAAAGGAATACGGTCTTTATTGAACACCCATATTTGTCTACATATAAGTTACAAAGTTAGAAGTTTGGAGAACCGAACACAGGTATATGGTGGCTCCTGTTAATTCAAATTGTTATGCTAAAAAATTAACACTTGAGCACCAGGAAAAAAGAACGGTTTCACTATAGAACCCACTCAAACGCCTAAGAAAGAAGACCAAAAGGTGTAACAAATAACACTTCCATGTATCTTGATGCACTCATAACAAACATAACACGTCGTCGCAAAATTTACAGCTAGGCTAAAAACCAAGAGTTCTGACTGACACAGCTGTCAGTCAAAAGAAACATATTTATAGTTCAAAAATATACTCACTCATCTCCAAACTTGGTTTCACCTTGAAACCAATATAACCTAGCCCTCTACTTCAGAAGCCATAGTGCGTTTAAATATTATGAAGGTAGCTTTGTTGTAAATCACTGTCGACGATACACAGAAGCAGAACGCGCATGATTAAGTACTAAAGCACGAAGATTCATACAATGGTATTGTATGTAAAATATCCAATTCCTTGCATTGTGAATACAAAAATCTTCTACTCATTGACAGACAGACAAGAAACACCTCAAGCAAATTTACTTTACGTATATCTCGCGAACTACGTTCGTAGTTGCCCCACTCTTAGATACAAAAAAAACATGTCTGCGTTCAGTTTTCAAAGGGCGGTTGTCTCTTAACTGTAGGAAACATGTTATTAATGACCGACCATTTCAACTTGTACCAAGAGGACATAATGACCAAGCACAAAAAAAGTCGGTCATTACTTGATTGAAACTATCAGTTCTCATCCCATTATTACCTTACACCCCTAGTTTGAATCAGTGACATAATAACAACAACCCTGATTGCCAAGCTTTTTCCCAGTCTCGCATGTCATTAATGCTCACTCGGACAAACATGCATGCCGACATAACTACAATGTAAGCACCGGGACTCTGCCTTTAATCTGATCTTATGGGAGTACTTATTTTTATTGGGAAATAATACTTTATGAAATAGCGGATATGGACTATCTCGAGCACAATAAATCCGCTCAGCGCTAGCCAAAAACAAACTTGAATTTCGTATAATTCTTAGCATTAACAGAAGAGATACTGATGCACACGATATCAAATTTACTCAGTTTCATTCTTAAGCAAATCGTTTTCGTAGCTGCTTCTTTTTATTTATTCACTCACTGTTTGCATATTTCATTTATTCCCACATCATCTTCAGCCAGTTCTTTTTCTCTTTTACCTGTGTTTCCAGTGATTAGACGTAAAAACCAAACTCCACTACTCTAAGTGAGTTAGATTTTTATTAGGAAACGTACTCAAATCTTTCTTTACCCGCAGTTTTCAAACTTACTCACTTATAGCCTCCTCCCACCCATTGCCTGCATAGATCATAACTATCTGTATGATTTGAAAGGGAAATTAAGATTATTGATATTCAATGGCCCTCCTTGACCGGGGTAGGGATAAGGATATTCAATGATTATATTAGATTAGGACTTGTGTGGTACATGTACATATTGTAAATACAAGGCCCTCACGGGCTTGTGTATATATGTACATACCCAGTAACAATTACGAAGAAAAACTTTATGACTACCTAATTAAGCGCTTTGCCCCTGTATAGCCTCTTACTGTCCCTTTCCTTTTCACTTTCTGTTTCTGGTACAATCTGCGCCAAATTCTTTTCTTCAGCTCTTTCCTGGTGGCACCGACCACCACCAGGATTTGAATGAACTTTAGTAGTATTTATCACATCATTGTATACCTACTAGCAATAAAAATTTACCCCACAGAAAATATAGATTTCCATTCCTTCCATTCTGTTACATTTATACGCTTTACGCAACATCCAGGGTACATACGTACATTTATGCCGAGTACGTGTAGATTGAAATTATCCTAGTGTATTATTTATGCATCGTTTGAACTTAGTTTCTTGTGAGACCCTCATAAGTGTTACTTCCTCATGTATGAATAGAAATAGAATATTTTCCTATAGACTAATATCATTATTGTGTATGCTATGTTCTCCTTCTGTCAGTACACAGGACGTCATTGCATGGTCTCGGTAGATGTGCCAAACCACGATTTATAAATAATGGAATGGCTCACCCTAATTTTTCTGCTGAATTATCCAAACAAGGCCTGATTCTAAAGTATAAGCTGATTCAATCGTAGGATATTTGGTTCTAAAGTATTCGCTGATTCAAATATGTAAACATATATCGGACTGCACAGATTGAGGTCGGATCATTCCACATCGCGAGTAAACCATCAATATTCTGCACTCAATAGTGTCACAGCTCCGTCAGGTTCCTCCTACTTGTCCCATAGTTCTCTATAATTTGCTTTAAGTGTTTGCTGAGAATTTTCCAAATTTAGATACCGAGAGTTGTCTAATAATTTCTTTAATGTATTTCATTTCAAGAAAAAGAGTTTCACTACCTGCTTAGAGACGCAAACATTTCACTGGTACAATCTGTCATCTGCGTCTTAGGACGAGAATCCCGCCTCATGAACAGGAGAAAAAAAGCAAGTTGACATTTATCGAGTGACCACATATTCAATTTAAGTAACAAAAGAATAAATTTGCATATTATACAAATTCAATTTGGGTACAAATTTAATTTGAGGACAAATTTGAGTTACAAAAATTATTGAGTGACCACAGCATATGTTGTATTCCTCTACAGTGCCAAACTTTTCTGTGCCATTGCTGCTTAATTATTACTTTTGTTTAGTTTTTATACGTGGAAACCACCCTAAGCCGTATGGTATAGGATTTTTTGTGTGACTAAATTCAATCTCCAAGATCAAATTCAGTATCTCCTAGATGTAAACCCAACAATTCTGCGATTTTACAATTCTGCTGAATACATACTCCGGAAAATATGTTAAAATTGATTGCAGGACTATGCACTTGTGGAAAGCCTCTGTATTTTTTGTGAAAACTTGATAAACGTAACTTTTGTGCTGATAGAAACAGAATAGTTTTCTATACACCGAATAATATTTCAAATTTAATCGTGAATATCAATTTTTAGCATAATCAGTCATCAATTTTTACTCTCTTTCACTCAATTATAAATTTTTGGTCTCTTGTCACTACCTGCGTGTATACTGAACTTATTTTAGTGTATTTGTTGTGTATGGTTTAAACCTAGTTTATTTTGTGAAACAGTCATACGTGTTTTTTCCTCCTGAAAGAATGCAGCCACCGTAGTCGAGTGGTATGCGGCCCGTGTTCTGTATCGGGTCTCTGCTTGTGCAGAAAGACTGCGTGCGGGTTCGAAACCCGGCAATGAATACGAGCTGTTTCTCGTTTCACGCTGTGAGCTCGCACTTATCGGTAAGACCTCAACTCATCGCCCATGGACACATCCCAGGATCGTCGCATGGAGCTCACCATCATCCTTACTCTAAGAATGTTAACCTTAAGAATTTAAAAACCAATGTACTAAATGTCTATGTTCTGTGTACTTGATTGGAAATAAAGATTGTTTAAAAAGATTGTTTTTATTGTTTTGATAGACTAAAATTATTATTGGGTATACTGTGTCTTCTTTATTGTGTGTTTCCTTTGTGAACTGTGTAGCTTTTGCGAAACTCCTGTTCTGTAGAACCTCCCTAAGCGTACTTCTGTGCGAACAGGCTGAATAATACTTTCTATAGAATGTAACAGCTTCTAATAGTCTACTATTAATTCAAAACTAAA
>VCRD01000956.1:22777-37131 GCA_006783055.1 Trinorchestia longiramus | reverse complement strand
TATATATATATATATATATATATATATATATATATATATATATATATAGACGCAGAACAACTCTAGAGAAAACTGTAACATGGACCAGATTATGCATCCAGACCAGAGTTTTCAGGCTAACCAAAACACGATACATGTTTCAAACACAAAAATTAAACACTGTAACGGATGTTAAACCAGGTTCAGCCCGCAATTCTGCAACCTCGGAGGTTGTGATTGGAATAAATGTCGCTTCTGCTATACGAGCCATGAATTGTCCCATGAAATTGAAGAATTTCGCCGACAACTGGCACTGCTTGCACGCTGCCTGGAAGCAATTGAAAAAGTAAATCACGCATGAACACTAAACTTCAGCCACCGAGACGCAACATAAAATGCAACTATGTATCGATCACAAGCAGCTATGCAGATAACCAGTCTTATACTACCGAAATTATTGAAAACCACACCCAAATCAATGATAATCAAATCAAAATTATACACTGTAATCCCTACGCAGTGTGCTCGGTGCACCCACTTGCAGAACAACAGAGGAACTCACCGCTAGAACAAAAAAAACAGCTGTGCAACAGCAGGAAAATCCGATTGATAAAGAGTGAACCACAACTTATAAAAAATATTTAGAGAGACCCAGGTCATTAGGCAGTAACAAAGCTCCTGTATTAATCTACAACGAGACAGGAATAAGCATCAACCAGCAACCTAATACGAGGGAGCAAATAAAGAAGTCTACACACCACGGGGAAAAGTTTTCTAAAAGATACTTGCTGGATGGACACTATCGGAACACCAAGTGCAACTGGTCTCTAACCAACATGAATGCAGTTTCTCACCCGAAACGACCAAAAACCCAAAGGACAATGAGAAACAATAATGAATGGTCTCCCGTGAACTTCATATCATCTATGCCATTTACACTTAACTTTCATCTTGGCACCAGTAACCGTTTTAATAGATTGAGGGACGAAATGGAGAATAATATTAATGTGACAAAAGAGCAGATAGTTCGAACTAAACCTAAAACATTCTCATTGGGGACAGCACCCTTACAAGGCAAAAAACGGAATTCATGCGAAGACTATCTGTCAGTGGATGAATCTGAATTTCTTTCACGTGAATTCTTTTTCTTCGTTCCTTTGATTACTAGCCCCCATTAAACTGTCATTGTGCTAGACTTCTGCCCCGAAATCGGTAAGAGACTAAACTGTTCTCCATAGTAGGTAACTTTGGAAATATCAAAACTTAGATTTGTAATATTTGTTTATTCTTAAATAAAGCAAATGTATTTTCTTCTCCGTCAAGCCTAACCTCTTTTGTGACACCATATACCCGTGTCAGTTCAGCATAGGGCAGCTATAGCATAGGAAGATAGGTAGGCAGTTATAACATAGTAATATGTGTAGGTAGGTAGTTATAGCCTAAGATAGGTGGCTAAAGGTCATGAACATAAATAAACCTAGCTATAGTTCATTGAAGGTTTAGTCCCTCGCATTTGTGGCCGGCTGAACATACAAGTAGTTTTCATTCCTACAGAATCTGACTGTTCTGTCTCTAGCAAACTGTTTCGTTAGTAAGAGTTATGCTAGTTCATGGATTAAAACATTAATTTATGCAATCATAAATTACATGATTGTCGTAATTATGAATTGACCGATACTAAATTGTATAAATATATTATTTACCGCCTCCCTAAATAACGGTTGAGCAAAAATCTAATCAAAAATCATTCTCTGATAGAACCGTAGGGTCGGAAATTATACCATTACACTATCAGAACGCAAAGTACTCTGTCGACCTGAGATACGAGTGATGGAAGCAGCCCTCTTATTAGATGAACTGAGATACACGCAAGAAAACGTAGTCCTAGTTCACTGCAGAACTCGTCAAATGACAAGTCGGCCCCCAAAAGAACTCCTGTAACATTTTAAAATTCTATGCTATAAAGTCCAAGATAAATCAAGAAAGGCTATCATAACAAGCGTCCCCCCCCCTTTCCGAATAAAGAGCACGAATCATAACTCTCCGATTCGACAAATAAACGAAGCAGTTAACGAAATGTGGAAAAAGTATCACCTAGACCTGATATCTTAATACATCGCAAGGTATGTGGTCTTTAAAAAAATGGAATCCATCTTAGCGAAGTTGGACAAGCAGGATTGGGGTGTTTATTGATCATTGCTACCATTCAAGAAACTGCTGCCACTTCTTCCGAGAATATTTCAACGACAATTGAGCATGAACTGGAAACAAGAACCTAAAGTCTGACACTATCGCCAAGATATAGAAGCTTGGAGCGCTCAGGCATAATAACTCACTCTGAAAATCAGCTTGACGCCACAATTGTAAATGGGTTGGCCGCCTGAATTAAGAAGACAAAGCTGGTAGTGTACGAAATTCTGCAGACAAATTGAAAGTACATACACAGCACCAACAAGAAAATGCATCACAAAATTCAGACGTTTATAACCCTCCCAACACAGAATTAGACGTTCCACGACAAAGCAGGGAAATAATAAAGAATTCGACAATAACACGTTCTTGTACAAACAAGTGACGATCATTTAATGTACCCAACATAACATTCCACCAGGAAAACGACAAGCGCACCCGACACGAGAGCAATACTTAAACTCACCTTTGCAGCAGGCATCTCTGGCGCTGCAAGAAACCCTTGCAAAGCCACAATACTCTCGGGAGCCTGAAGACAATGATAAGGAGAGTTTGAGTAAAAACGTACTACCACACCACTAACTCAGCAATGAAATGAATGCAACAGATATGAACCCATCTAATAATGAAACACAGACTTCAGAGACCAATCGTGAGCAAGTAAATAACAGAAATCAACAACCCAATGCGCCCGAAAATGAACGGGGCACAGTTGAGCATACCAAAAGTAAAAATACCGATCAAAACATAGGACGCCTAAAAATATTGGTTGACAACGTACAAAGTATCCTTCCAAAAATTGAAGAAATACAAGCCATTGCGTCAACGTTGTCGTACGACATCATAGCTATCAATGAAACATGGTTAGATCTAAATGGAAGACATCTTCCAGTGAGAGTCTCATTGAAAGTGAGAGTCTCTCATACGCTTACCACAATGTCGAGAGACCTTCGCCCATCGACTGAGGTGATGGTTCTATTATGTACATCAAAGAAAAGCGGCAACCACAAATCGAAACTGAACGAGTAACAGAAAAAATGAAAATACTACATCTCACCCTCCAACCGCAACCAAGTCAAACTATAAAAATTGTACTCGTAAACAGGAACCCAGCCTTTACAGCAATTGACGATGATGAACTCTATGGGTACCTTGATTGCCACCAAATTGGTCGACTGGTGAGCGTACCCGCTTGCAATGCAGACCAGAGACTCTTCAGCTTGACTATTGGCGGCTAGAAATATGTCCGGCAGCTGCAACGCTGGGTACTCTTTGTAATGCTACACCTTCACCATGCTCATCAAACCGCCCCTAAAAGTCTCTACTTCAAGTTGAAGCACAGAGGACGGAGATTTTGCTAGAAGTATTAATACTTTTCTTAAGATCGTATCGATAAATATCATCAATATTATTAAGATGTAAACTTTAAAAATTTAAAGTCCAATGTATCTGTACTATATACTACATTGGAAATAAAGTTTCTTTTATTTTCTTCACATTGGTGATAACATCCTTAGTGCTCCTCACTAAACACAAATCAAGTGAGATTTGAATCTGCCCTACATAAGCAGGACTAATTGTCCAAGTCGAGCACTTGGATCTAAGCTTATTGATATGAAAAGTACGAATTCCCTACAGCACCATGTGAAAGAACTGACTAGACAAAACAATATTCTTGACCTCGTCATGATGACCCTAGACCTCAGAATAATCGGATTAGAAGTTATAGACAAGATCAGTGTTCACCATATGATAGACTTCACGTTCGAAGTCCACGACCCTAATATAAGGACTCAACACAAAAACGTCCTCGATTACAACTGGGCAAACTTTGAACTAATGAAAAAGGAGGATGGCAGTATTGGCTACGAATTACTGATGATAAATAAAAACGCCAAGGAATGCTACATGATACTTAAAGAAAAAACGCAACCGTCAAGGAGCACCACAATCCAACTGAGCGGATGAGGCCAACAAATAACCATCCATGGTTTTCACAAGAAATCAAATGCATTATAAATGCCAGACAATAGTCATACAAAAGACTTATACGATACCAAACAGTACCCTATCGTCTAGAATATATCCGCAACTGCAGTGTCGTTAAGCAAACAATAAAATCTACAGAGCGAAATAAAGAAATTACAATATCAGCACGAACCAAAACTAACCCAAAGTGCGTCTGCAAATATGTATATGACAAGCGACTCAAAAAATACACTATTTTACCAATGATCGATCTCGAGGGCTCAACTCATACGGACAACAAAAGCAAAGCCAAAATTCTATTACATATTTCCCTTCAGTGTTCTTTCGCGAATATTTAACAAAAATTTCACGACCTCATACTTTAAATCCTCAAGAAATCCTGACAGATGGCGTATTTCCAGCAGAAGAGGTTGAAAAACAGCTCAGCATTGTAAACCCATAAACCCAAGTCAACCGGACTCGGTGGCCTTGCTCCCCGGATACTCAAGAAACCGCCGAAGTCATTAGCTAACCTTTAGCAAACATCTTTACACGATCGCTTGAAACTAGGATAGTTTCGAATGATAGAAAAGAGACAAATGTCACTCCTATTTTCAAAAAGGGGAACAAACACCCTATAACGATCGTCCAATCAGTCTAACATGTGTCATCAATAAAAGAATAGAAAGATTACTCGTAGTCCATATAACAAAATATCTTCATGACCAAAATCTGATTACTGACATTCAGCACTGATTCAGAAAAACGTAGCAGACTCACAAACCTCCTCGACTCCTTTGGAGAAATCAATTGCATATACTTCCGTACAAAAGCCGTAGACCTTGTATATCTCGCCTTTCAAAATGCATTCGACAAAATTTCCCGCTAAAGGCTCATGACCAAGGTGGCAGCGCATGGAATACAAGGCAACTACTTCAGATGGATACGAAACTGGCTAACTGGTCGCACATCAGGAGTTCCCCAAAGGAGCGTTTTAAGCTCATTCTTCTTCATCATCTACAATTCTACATCAACGACCTTGATCATCAGTAAAATCAATAAATTCGTCGATGACACGTAACTCTGTTACAAAGCGTTCACCGAAAGAGACAAAGTAACTATACAATCAGACCTCAGCCGTCTTCTATAATGGACCGAAACCTGGCAAATGAGCTTCAACATTGAAATGTGTTCAGTAACTCACATTGGTGCAAATAACCGACATTTCCAACACGCAATGAATGACATATTCAATGAAGCAGTACAGCACCAAAAAGATTTTAGTATAATTGTCACTGAAAATCTCAAACGTGACAAAAAAGTGGAAAAAAGCGTCAGAAACTTGAGCAGGTATCTTGATTTTATTTCACAGAACTCTGAATACAAGTCAAAGAACATAATACAACAGCTCTGTAAAGCACTAGTCTTGCCACATTTGGAATATACAGTGCAACTCTGATATTAAAATGAAAAAAATTTGCCGTAAAGCAACGATCTCAGTTACAAAAGACGTCTTCAACAGCTGGAACTTCTCTCGCAAGTACAAAAAAGTCTGCGAGAACAACTCATAATGACCAATAAATATCTTAACGGCCATAACGATATTACCCTGGAAGGACTTTTCGAAATATACGGTAACCTGAAACCACGGCCAAAAATTAATAATAAGGAACTTCAACACATCCCACGCTATGAACTTATTTCTCGTTAAAATTGTAGCAGCTTGAAACCAGCTGCCTAAAAAAATAGTTTCTGCTGACACTGTGACCACATTAAAAAATGGTCTTGACAAATATTGGATTACGAACCCCTTGTATTACTGGGTGCGACAACAAAACTAAAGTAACAAAAAAAAGTAAGTTATGTTGCCGCACCCTGTATAATGTACCGATTCTGTGTCCTTAACTTCTGGAGCTGATTTTGTGTCCCTAATTCCTGGGGCCAGCGTATGATTGTGGTACATGTACGTGACTGATGTGCGTGTACGTGACTGAATTATCTTACATGATTAAGGTGTACGTGCCTGATTAATGTCTTTACTTTAGACAGCATGGGACTTGAGTAGCAGCCCAAGAATGAACCAAACGGCTTGTTTCTATCGCAATATTCTATTCTATTCATATGCTTTTATACCCTAACTAGCCATTCCTACTATGGGTCTACGGTCTACACATGCATCGCCAGTTGAAAACACTGTAGTAAGAATCTCGGGAAATATTCGAACAGTTTGTGAAAGCATAATATTCAAGCTGTAGCTCCATAAGATTACATAGTTCACATTCGTACACATATCTATAAGAAAAAGGCATATTAGTCTTCATGGCTACAACATACTGAACAGGCTGAATCCAAGTTCCTTTAACGTTGAATTACAAATACATTTGCTAATCACATACAATTCGCGAACTGACACCGTCATTCTCAGTTGTTGGTACGTACAATACATCAAACAGGTCCCTTGATCCGTCTTCCCCTAACTTTGCTCCTCCGGTTTGGCACACCGAACAAAGTCTGGCCCATTGCCAGACAAAGTTCATGGTTCATACTCTAGCTTATTTATTTACATTTCGGCACTACAACTGTCGTCACTGTATCACCATAAGCAAATCTTGCATGCCTTTTCCGTGACAATCACTCAACAATTTGTCAATATCCCGTCAATTTTTCCCCATCTTACAGATGCTCACTCTTACTCGTTTCTCTCGTTTATGATTTTAACCCTATAAATTAGTTGCTAATCAGTCGAACATAGTTTTTTTGGTACACTCACATCCAAACAGATACACTGGGTACAATGTTACTCTATGATAAGCGACAATCGGAGACATAATAAGCCTCTGCATCCCACCTTAGACTGATGACGCCGGTCTTCAGGTGACAAGGTTGACTCTTCGTCCTCATCGCTGCTCGAACTCTCTATGGCGTCACCTTCTCCTGAGCCATAGAAAACAACATTAATATCACTCCACGTACGGCAAATCTAAGCATTTCCAAATGTGTACATCGTTTCGGTGCAAAAATTCCTCAGAAGTATGTACACTTCTTTACCGACGGTAAACTAAATTTTCAACAGCGCGGATCGTGAAGGGGCTAAAATTCCCCAAAAGGTCCTACGAGTATGTAAGAGAGGTGGTTCTCAAGACAGTCTGCTTTCAAACCTTCTCTTGGATTTTACTGTATTGCAACGCTATAAAAACATTCAATAATAAACTAAGACACTTGTTTTCATCTTTAGAACTGGCGATGTACTGTGAGCAAACATGGAGTTACGAGACTTTGTTTTACCATCAATGTGATTCCATCAATGAGAAAAGTTATAATGGTGGTTAAATTTACTGTTTTACCGATCACTAAATGCACTCCGCTTTCGAAAAATAAGAAAAATCAAGACCTAAAAGATTTAATATACTACAACCAGAAGAATACTAGTAAATTTTTCTCCCTCTGTAACTCAAGAATGTTCATTCTGGATTTTTTACGTTTTGGCTGTATTGTTTTCTCGTTTAGTCGGTACCATTCTCTAACTAAAACTTGTAATTTTCAATGTAGATGTTAATGGCTACTCTTTTTTCTATCCTCTGATTTACTTGAATTTTTGACAAATTTACATTATTTTTTCCAGTGATCAATGTAAAAATCTTTAAAAAAGAAAAACATTTAATTCTTTGAACAGGAAAAACATTTGATGTGCACTGAATTACGAAGAGGTAGAGCCAACATAACGAGATTTTGGTCTCACGGAAAATACAAGTTGTGATCGCTTAGAACAAGCTCTGTTATGTAGTGTTTAAATGAAGCTAGCCTCGATCAAGGAACACTAAACATTATTGAAAAATTCCCAATCCAAAATAGTCTGATTTTAATTTTAATGTTCGAAATTTATTTGAAAAAGCTAAGATCATACAACGTAGGAAAAGTTATCAACCAAAGTCATAAACAACAAGAATAGCTGTTGTTTCGCAACTGTCATTCTATGAAGCACAATCCAAAATCGTAGTTTACTCTGGCAAGACTAGGACAAGTAGGTGCAGCTCAATTTAGATTAATAATATAGTAAGAATATAAGGTACGTCATTTAATTTATGTGTGTTATTTAATTTAAATACGTAATTTAAAAAAATAGAAGTTCGTTATTCGATTCAGAACTTTTCTCCTGATGCAATGGGTTAGTATTTTCTGGAACATGAAATTTATGTATATATGCTAAAGAACAGGATGCAGTACAGTGGCAGAGTTTAGTAAAAATCGGCAAAATCCCCAACTAAACAATTTTACGACAAAGTCAATTAAAAGTAAAATATAATAGCACAAGACGTAGTATTAGTTCATGTTAGTTGTAATCCACATTAAAAGCGACGTATTGGTGTACCACGAGTCAGGAAACAGTGAACATATGAAAATACTGAAAAAATCAAGCTATGAAAATTCGTTTTTACGTTTAGGAAATGAATGGAGAGCTACATATTCATCTTTCAGACTCGAATGAGAATGAATACATTGCTGTATTTCCATAGTGTTAAGCAATGTGTATTATTTGTTCGGATTTCGCCTGAGAAAAGCAACTTATGGAGTTATTCAGTAATAAGGCCACCGATTATTGTATAGCAAGACACACGTCGCGTCGTCTCTATTTGACGTTAAGTTATGTTCCCTGATCAGAGTTACAACACAAAAAGTTTGGGATCATCCGGAAATTTTCGTCTAGAGCAAGAATAATAATAAGTTTTATTTCTTAGAAGAAGTATTTTTTTCCTTTGCAAACAACAACTAAACAATTTACTCCAAAATAAACGTAATATAATTAGAGAATTAACTCAGTAATTAATTTTTTCCCATCTAAGAAACAACCGCGAGCTGCTACTACCGTAGAGTAGAGGCTTTGCATGTTTTCTAGTGACTTATTAAAGTACATTCGTGAAAGTAATTTACAACCATTCAGTAAACGTTTATACAGTTCAATTTGACTCATAACAACTCCATTTCGAACTCTACTGTTAATATCATCCCAGCAAGTTCAATAGGCGAAAGAATTAGAGCCTGAGAGGTCTAGTCATAATTTACGACATTCAGTTATATTCTTTTGACTTGAAACGCTTTATGCATAATTTAGAGTTGTGTTTTGGATCATTATCTTGCAGAAAAACAAAATTATGCCCAATAATGCTACAACCAGGAAGAATTGCATGCCCTTTGTGTATTGAATGCTATTCTTCTTCACATTAACAGGTCTCCATTAATTTCACTTCCAAGGTATCCCCAAGCTATTACAAATCAGCCACCATACTTCTCAGTCGGGATAACGCAACTTTGACTCAGAAAGTTTTCATTAAACAAGTTAAGTGATCATAAATACTAAATATTTACAGCAAAAACAAACAATATGTTTCTATGTAGTACAATGACCACGGCTTATAAAAGGTAATTTTCTCATATCTAATCTGCTTGGAATCGGTATATACCTTTGTAAGGACATAGAATGGGCTTATTTACTTTTCTATAGACAGAAATTCTAGGAATGTCATGAAAATTTTCGAAATGATTCCAAACTTTTGGCTGGGAGTGTTTGCATCCTGACGAGAAAGTGCTCAACAGATATTAATATGAAAAATATCACATTTATCCGCCATGATTTACTTCGTTTTTAAATGATTCCATTAACTCTTTTCTTCATCTCATAAACAACAATAAGCCCTTTTGTCATTTTTCGAGCATACCCTGCGACCTCATCGCATGTATTCAGAGTTGAAATCTTTATTTCAACGGTTACGTTAGTAAACATAGAAATTAATTTCAATTCTGAATTACCATACGGACAGAACACATTTCAGTAGATTCCACATTGTACAGGGTGGGGTTTAGAATGACCCTCGCGCAATGGCGAAAATAATCATCCTCACTTTCGATTACCTGTTCGTAAACTGTTTCTATGAATACAAATTGATTTTACCTGATAAAAGCACAATCAATGGCAGTAAAATGAGATCACGTTGAAGTTTCTACGACCATTAGTTACGGAGTTAAAAGTATTTGAAAAAAGAAACTTTTTTGCAGCCCACCCTGTAGATCACGGTACATGTCTCATATCACATTGTATATCATATATACATTATATATCCACCAGCTTGGTCGGATGGTGAGCGAATCTGCTAGTGAGCGGAAAGACCCGGGTTCGAATCCCGCTGCCGACATGGTTGACACGGCTAGAAATACGGCATGGGACTTGGGTAAACAACCGAATAATTATCGAAGTAATTATCCGACCCAAGAATGGGCCCGAAGGTTCGTTTCTATAGCCTCATTCTATTCTATTCTATATCTGCGAGTCCCACGCACCTTGGAGAAACACTGTGCTACTCGAATCAAAACATAGTTTGTATCTTCGAGCTTTCAAGACTAGTTGTATTAGTATTTAGCCCTGAGTAACAAGTTTCTTATTTTAACACAAAATATCCACTTGATGACTGCAAATTTTCGATCATTGAGGGATTTTATTTCGTCTCGCCAACATCAACGATTCATTTGAAAGATTCATTTGTGGAAATTGGGTGATTCTGACTCTTTCAGAAACATAGTAACAATATATCTACTTTACATTTATAGAATTATTATATTAAAAAAATATTTGCGTGGATAGTTCCTTCTATCTGAAATGAACACTAAGCAATTAAAGTAAGCTTTCAGAAAGAATCCATCACACAGAATAATAATACTGTATATGGTTCGACTGGAGAGATCAATGAATTTCATATGCTTAGTGGAATTAGAGAGCAATTAATGAAGCTAAAATTTCAAATACAATGTGGGTGAAAATAATTGGGCTGACATTGTGTTCAACAATGTGGACAATACATTTTTACTACAAGTGAAAATGTTTGAAAAAATAACTACAGAGTTTGAAAACAACAGCAATGAAGAACACCTAGAAGGTGTCAACAACAATGACGTCTAAATTTCATTGCAATCAAGAGGAATTAATTCAACATAATTTTAGAATTGCACTGGTGAGCCATCAGATGTGACAATACGACGGTCGATAATAGACACTTATTACAAATCTCTACTTTTGAGTACATGGTTATAGTACTTTCACCCGCTCAAACTTTCATTTTCATATTTTAGAAATTTAATCATCAACACATAAGATGCGGGAATTATGAAGTTGCAAGTAGGTGATATGAGGGAGAGGAAAGTTACTTCAACTAGTTGTGAAAGTGAACTAGTTTTCATATTTTAGAAATTTAATCACCAACTCATAAGGTGCGGGGATTATGAAGTTGCAAGTAGGTGATGTGAGGGAGAGGAGAGTTACTTCAACTAGTTGTGAAAGTGAACTAGTTTTCATATTTTAGAAATTTAATCAACTCATAAGGTGCAGGGGTTATGAAGTTACAAGTAGGTGATATGAGGGAGAGGAGAGTTACTTCAACTAGTTGTGAAAGGGTGTTATTTTATAACACACAAGGTGTATCCGAACTACAGGACAACACCAAGTTTCAGATACTTCTCGAAAGTTAGGAAAAACATAAATGGCAACATCTTAACCTTATTCGTATATACAAGTAACTAAATTATAGGAGAACAATTGAAGTTGTACATTTTAAATGCTTACTATACAGAAAAACTGATCTAACGCTAACTTGCAAAATATTTACTTTTACAGCACGCCTTCAACAAAGAGCACTAGCATGTTCTAAGCTGCACAAAAAAAAATATTTTGCAATTATTTTCAGGACTAAAGAAAAATTACTAGCAAGAGGAAAAGACAGCACGAAGCAAATGTGCCAAAGTTTGCAAAGCGCAATGGAAATACATTGAGTTCCAATGCCTAACGAAGCACCTACTCTGTAAAGAACCAAAGAAATACACTCTACACATTTTCAACAGTTGACCAGTTTTTACTGAATACAAATTTGCTGCAATAATGTTCACGCTTCCTATCCTCACAGGAAGCCTTGCCTCTCAACAGATCAAACTCTTTGTATTAATAAAATAATCCTATATGATATCACATAAATTCAAAAACTGCCGTTAAACAAGCGTAACCTTAAACGTTTTTGATATAGAAAATAACTAAAAGATAGAATTTGGGTGAAGAGCTTTAATACGAGTACATATATCGTACAAAAAAACCTGAGGTCGTATTATAGGTAACACTTTTCAAACATTTCTTTTCTATTGAAAAAGATTTCAAGTTCAACATACATTAACAGGAAAATTTAGCAAAGAATGTAATAGTATCATATATATCCTTCATCCTACAAACAGATGCAAAAAATAGTTTGTATTATACAGTATCTAGTAGTTGAGGCAGTATTCAGGCATGGAAGTTAGCGGTTGCTATTCTAAATAGATTTTTAATGATTGTTCCCGCAGTTAAGCCCCTACAAAAAGGTGTTCAGGCGAAGTAGCACATTTTGATAGTCGCAATAGAAATGGAATGTTGATTGGCTTTGCTCAAGGTATGGTTAGCTACAAAATTATTCGTACACACGCCAATGTTCAATGCATTCAGTCATTTTTTAGAATTTATAGCTCGTTTAATTTCAAGCTCTTTATGTTATTAGGTACATAAAATTAATATAAACCTAGGGTTTAAGAATAATAGTTTTAATTCAGTAAATTTACCTAGAATGTCACACATTAATGAATTGTCAAGTGAAATATTCGTACCATAAAATTTTTTCGTTTAAAGGTATCAATTCATGTAATTATAAGGAATTTACATTTTTATTTCATATGAAGAGCATTGTAGAATATTTACTGAACAGAATATTCTAGAAAGTTAAAGTAAAGGACATAGGATGGTGCAAAAAGCATCCCAATTGCCATTTCGACTTTGAAGACAGGATGGTTAAGACAAAAGAACTCAGTGATTATTTGAAGCAAAAATCTACTTACTATAAAAAGTCAAGTTATTGTTAAGAAACCATTTCAAAATACTTAGTTGTCCCTAGATCTACCGTACAATATCCGAACAAGAAGTCTGAAGAGTTTGGAATAACTATTGCTTTGCCAGGGGCGAGTTAGACCGACAAAATGGTCACCCACAGCTGGGCGCAAGCTATGTTCCAAGGTTAATAAGAACACAAAAGTTGTGTAGAACTACATCATTACATTTGTATACGCAGAGTATCAGAGTTAGTACCAGAACACTTCAGCATTTTTGAAATAGGAATAGTTTACAAGGACGTAGACTACGACGGACGACTTTTTCCAAGCCACATCACCTCTCAGCACCCTTAAACTTTGCCAAAAAAAATTAAAAAAGAAAATTTCTTACGGGAACGAGTACTTTGAAGTGATGAAACATGATTTGAATTTTTTGGAAATAATAATGAAAAAAGATTTGACGCCAGAGAAGTGAGGTTTTTCTTCCCCAGAACGCAGTGCTAACTGTTAAACATGGAGGTGATTGCATGATGTTTTGGGGTTCTTTCAAAAGGGACTGGTAATTTAATTGCAATAAAAGGAGTTATGAAATTTGATGACTATATCAAGAAATTGAATCAAATTATCTTGAACTTGAGCTATTGGAGCAAAATTTTGGACTCAGCCGGCGGTTTACTTGAAGTCCAGCAAGACAGTGAGTTCCGACTTGAATTCACTTTAAACTTTATTGCGAGGATTGAAAGTTCAGATACAACGTCGGACTCCGAAACAACGTCACGAATTAGAAAATGTAGCAATTAAAGAATGAAATAATATCCCAGCACATTCATGTTAATATTTGATTGAAAAGCATGAAACCGTTTAATGGAAGTTATGAAAAATTTAAGGTAATGTTATATGCTATTAATATTTTTACTATGATCGCTTCTTCTAACTAAACGAATATTTTTGCTAATTGATTTTTAAATGATGTTCGACTTAAATTTGCTAAATTAAATTTGTCGATCTTAAAACTGGGTTTTAATTTTTTTCATGTACTTAGTAAAATTTAAAGAGTATGGAATCATACGTAAATTCAATTCGAAGAAATAACTAAAAAATCTGAACATTGATGGGAGCACGAATAATTTCGTCGCTAACTGTAGATTGATTTGGGGCTTTCGTACTTCAAAGTTTCATAGGGAGTTACCTGTTCTTCCAATGAGAACTATTTATATGTATGACCAGAAATATGAATCATGGGACCTATTATTACCACAAATACCCATTAACACCCGACTGATTTTTAATAATGATAAATAGATAGGATATATGATCACCTCTGTATA
>VCRD01000956.1:0-22477 GCA_006783055.1 Trinorchestia longiramus | reverse complement strand
TACACCATATTAAATTATCATTTGTTGATTTTTGAAGGTGTTTCCATTATTTTGTCCACCACCTGTATGATCACCTCTGTATAACTAAGTGATATACCTCATACAAACGCTAGTCAACACAGCTGATTCAAAGCTAAGAGCAATCTATAAGGCAAGACAAACAGGACTAACGGCTCCTACGAACATGCACACAAGAAGAAAATATATACACTAGAGAGAAGCAGGTGCAGGTGAGTGTCCGCGCAACACACGCAGTACGACAGCAAGGGAGCACCTGTCAGCAAAGCGCCTCACGTTCAGCACTACTGCGCCACAGTATAAAAACCTTCATGTCTAAGGTCATATTCAGAGTGAGCTTGCAAAGAAGTTCTCCATGCTCTGTTTTTATCGCTACTACTTTTTGTTTACTGCAACGTTTAGAGTTCGGTGGAGCCACCAATACCTCAGACTTGTTCATTTCTATAACATTGGATGACAACTTATTTTGCTTTGATGTACTGGAGTTTTTCTTCCTAGAATACTATCACGTTGATACTGTTACGTTAATCGTAACGAGTTAAACTATTCGAGAAGCAATTTTGAAGTAAGATACGCACAAGATGTCGTACAAGAAATTATCAGAAGGATTGTCTAAGAAATAATGATATTTCAATAGCAGTGACGTATTAATCACAACAGATGGGCGCTACAGAGATAAAGACGTTCACTTGCAAGACTCAACGTGAACACGACCTAACTGGCTACGAGAATTTATCTCACCCAACATCCGAATATTGAGATGAGGAAAGGCTGCCGATCAAAAGATGTCATCAGTGAAACTTATTTCGATTTCTGAATTACATCAATGGTGAATGGTCTCGAATAGATTGGTGAGGTCTGAAATAAGTCGGAGGAAGGAGTTGGAGAATTAAGAAACTAGTAAGTGTACTTGAAGCGCGAAAAAACGGCACACAATCAAACCAATTGCAAGCAATGGAAATACAAAAATAAAATAGCTGGCGAAAAAATTCAGAAAAGAACAATGCTGTTATTATCAGCTGCTATGAATCAGGCCAAAAAATCTATGGGGAACAATATTGTCGCAGTAGAGGCTGTACAAATTGCTCCCAATAAATTGAAAAAAAAGATTGATAAATCGAAAAAGGTGTGAAATTTGAGAGATGCTTTCTCAGTCAGCTATTGGGTCTCAGCCTCTCTTTATGGCCTCGAGTAAAAACGGAAGAATCATGACGTGGAGAATACAAAGAAACAAGTATTGATCATTTCCCATGCAGCTTTACTACTTACCAACTTTGAGAATATCTATCAATAGACATAAAAATTAATTCAGAGCATTTAAACGAAACGTAAATGATATAAAGAATTTTTCGTGTCCAACCATCCCTAGCTCAGAAGTAAGCACCTAGATTGTTTCCCTCTTGTGCAATCAAAACATTTTACAAGCATAGCGTGATCAGTGTAGAACTAAGATTTACGAACATAACGTGATTAGTGTAAGACAATTGTATCACAAGTAAAAATGCTATTCAAGCACTCTAGTTTCGACTCAACACGATCATAATTTTCAGCATGTTAAATCGATAAAATCAGTATGATTTAAGTAGCACAAAATATTTCCTAAAATGCATATTCCATCTATTTGTACGAAGTTATGATCTTGATCATAGGAACAAGCAGATTTGAGGTATCATTTACAAATAAAATAACTAGAAAGAAAGAGAACATTACCGATAGTTATTTCTAAAAAAATCTCCGAAACGGGCTCTTTATTGACTCATAAAAGAGTTTGTTTAATCGCTGGGCAGGCGCCTCACCATTAGGGTCGTCATGCTCTCCTTCAGAGCTGTCGTGTGAAGCAGTCTTGTGCAAGGGAGGTCGAGTGAGGTCTCCGTTACCAGGAACGCTGCGTCCTGGTGTGCCTCCTGTAGAGTTGGCTTCGGCCACCTCACTCTGCAATAATACTCATGAATCAATGGCAGATTCTGATATTATTAGTACTGATGAAAAATTGCAGCATAGAGTAGGCAGATAAGTATTGTACACTCGTACATGAAGTTGGTTGCTCGGAGTAATGTCACACTTGCAACGACCTCCTCCACTAGAGAGAAAAAGCTGAAGAAAAACGTAATTTGCATCTACCTAACGGAAAAACTAAACCACAACTGCCTCATGTAACAAGTTTTACTGATTCAACAGTCAGTAGTTCAGGTAAATATTGAGGAGCGCTATTTATCCAAGATATACTGGCGAGGACGCATTATCAGACTACTTACCAAAGTTCTCCAGAATGCACAATATTCTCCCTGGCAACCGCTTGTCTCCTCTTCCCACTCTATTGACTTGCTACTTACAGATGCATCACTCCAAATTAATTTTGGCTGATTAAGAACAGAACACCAAAATTTCCGTGAAGAGAGAAAGCAGAACATTGAACATTCAATATGAAGCAAATAAGTATTAATGATCTACATATATAATCAACTATGTATCCATCTCTCTCACTGTATCTGTGTGTGTCCGTCCCATTACTTCCTATCTATTACTGACGAAAAATTTTTGAACTTAAATCAGAACGGGTATGCATATATTACAAACATGGATACCAAAGGCTCAGGATCACTATAAAATACTCATTTTTTTCGTTATTAGCTTTCTTCTCTTACACGATCATGTTATTGGTAGATAAGATACAGAATGGAAGTTCTGTATAAACTGCTGAAAAATATTCACGGGTAAAACTGAAAAATGTATTTGATTTCATAGATCCTTAATTTTATCACCTTTAAACCAAGGAATATGAACGGGAACTATCTGGGGCATGTTATCGGTAGATAAGCTGCAGAGAAGTAGTGCTGAATGAAATTAATACAAAGTATTCATTTCAAACAATAATTCGCTGTAAATATTTAATGCATTCATCTCAATAATAATTATAAATCAGTTAAATCTAAATCATGGAATTTTCACGGGAACTGTCTAGTTTGTTACAATCTATGACCAACCTTAAAAAATATTTCTAAGCATACTGGAGATAGTAATAGTAATTGGATAGTATTTTGTCTGGCATAATGAGCAACCACGTATTTGTAAGAATATTATCTCAAATCTTCATGACGGATCTGAAACTGAGTAATTAAATAAAAAGGAAAGTGTCGAAGTTTCTTCCTTACGAGCATTACAATTTGTATGTGCTGCTATACCACTAATTCAAAAACTTGTACCTACGTGCAAGTGAAATTGTGTAGTGCAATTGAAGGAGTCTTTAGTTACACTAAAGTTTCACTCTCACTCCAAATTCCAACACAATGATTTCATTCTACCTTCATTTGAATTCTGAGTTGTGAAGGATGAGAAGGAAAATTTTCACTTAGAGGAGATTGTAATAAGAAATATTTAATTCCGATTTCATGAAAAGTTCGAACACAGTAAGAAATATTTTTAAATTAGTATTAATAATTTTCATTGTTAATGGTTTGTTACACATGTACCACAACGGATTCACGTACATGTTCCTACAGTTTTTTCAGTTCCATTGGTTAATAGAATGTTTACCTTCTAAATGCTTGGTTGATGTATTTCAGTGCCATGTTTTGAAATAATCAGCATGCTATACTAAAGTGTTTTATTATTTTACATGTTTAGGAAGACCTTGAAGGCACGTAAAACAAAAATAAAATTTTGGGTTTGTGCTCTAATTTGATAACGCTTCAACTCACCAAGTGGGATTGTTTGTCACACTTCATTGAAAAAGTTCAAGGAAACACAATTCAGTTTTTATTTTCTCAGTATTCTCAAGCGGTTGCACTATAATACAAATTCTTGTTTACAATATCTACAATTATACTATAAAATAGAGAATTGATCCCTACTCTGAACATGCTTTTTGCTTTGAGGCTCTTAAGAACATGGACATAAAAATAGGAACACAAGTCCGTTTCATCATCATGCTCGAGTCAGTGGAGTGAAAAGGGACAAACGAGTGCCGTATTCAAGTCTGCGAACCACAGCTCACTCACTGGATTAAGTTCGACGTGGAATTGGGTCTCGCCAACTCCCACCCCCACTCCGATAGCAACCCCTAGCCCGACGCCCACGTTACCGCCTCCGGGGCCTAGCATGCCCCCTTCCTTCTTTTTGTGCGTGCGATGCTTCTTCTTGTTCTTGATCAGAATTTTGCGCTTGAGGGAACATGGAGGTGGCAGGCTCGTGCCAGCTGTCAGCTGCACGAACAAGCATGACAACTTCAGCAAACTTCCTGTCAAGAAACTTTGTGAAATCCAGTGCAAGGAAAAATAATAACTTTATCTCTGAAGTAAGCTGTTGAATTAAATTTTAAAAAGTTGTCCACATGGTTGGAATGATGTAGATTAAAAAAATTTGGAATTTAATAAATTCCTTTCATTAAACAAACCACGTTAGACCATGGCTGAATAGTTTCAATGAACATACTTGCAGAAACCCAAAAGTAGAACTAAGTATAAAAAATAGAGCAAGAATAGTCACACAATAAAATCGCACGTTATGAACTACAGTGTAAGTTCTCACAAAAAGGAATATTTCTACAAGACACTACTACACGAGAAATAAAGTAGTGTACAGAAGAGATGCAGCTTCTCATAACCCAAACGATCGTTAAAAGCTTCATGAAATTGATATTTGTCATTGTATACTACAAAATTTTCAGGATTACGGACACGAATAAATTTAATGACTTCTACTTATGAACACGGTGATTCAATATAAATTGATTGGAATATACACACATTCAAAAAAGAAAAAAGAAGTTTGGCTTAAAGATGTACAGTGGCTGAGGAGTTGAAAGTGGAAGTAAGATTGGAATTGTAATGAAAATAAATTAGCATATATCATACAACAGATCAAGTCATATCGAAAGACATTTGCCTTTACGCGGAATTCGGGCGTTCTGACATAAAAGGATCCAAGAGCTTTCATGATCAAACATATGTCAAAAAGATGTACTAATACGAGAACTTCAAATAGTCGAAATCACCATCCACCCTACTTGCTTAACTATATCTTCAGCTGACAAGTGAGCGCATTTATAACACATGTACCTTGACATCTCGTGGTTAGTTACTGCCAAAATAATATTTAAATTTCCTAAAACCACTAACTTCCGGAAAATTACAATAATTCTGGACCAGCTGTCGGTCTTGTAAGATTTAACAATAACATCAGAACTGTGGAAACAGCTCCAGTCCATCCCAGTTCGAAAAATTGTTTTCCAGCGCAATACAGACTTCCTGGGGTTCCGAGTAATGGTAACAGGGTTGGTAGCAACAACACACGTACAAAAGTGATTCAATCAACTTATCAAAATAAATACTTACAAGATATATGTATGAGAGAGGAAAAAAATACAGTCTATGACACATTGTTATTAAGTACAAATCAGTCAAATTTTTACTTTATGAAATATGAGGAAGCTTCTAGAAACATCCACAAATCAACGACGGCTTAAAGAGACCATAGAGCCTCCTTGTCTTGTAACACAAAGTGGCTACTTCTGACTTACTGAAGTTAGAGAATTTTGAATGGGTCAACTAGTTTTTAGCTGTAAGCAAATACGCGAAGTATCCCCAAAAAATGGATACACACTTCGAATCATTGTAAAGTCAAGACTCATTGAAATGCTTTACACATTCGAAATTTAATAGAATCTACATATGTTACTTTACTGTTTTTTCAACGCTGGTTTTTAAACTGACGTCAGGTCTCGTCCAGAAACTGTTGACGGCGCGGAGCAATGGAATAGTAAACATCACGAAAAATTTTGTTTGGTATTTTTGCATGCATACCCATTCAATGGCTGTATCTAATTCATCGAATGTAAAGGGCTTCATATCGTAGACTTTGTCTTTTAAGTATCCCCATAAAAAAGTCTTGTGGTGTGATGTCTGGTGAACGCCGATGGTATTCTACGAAACCCCATCGTCAAATCCACCCATTTGGCAAGATCTCATCAAGGTAGGCTGTAACATCGTGATAGTAGTGTAGGGGTGCCTCATCTTGCCGAAAATACTTTAAAACAGCGCACTTTAAAAGTCCTCTCTACCGCTTGACATAACTGACTGTTGCAGAAAGTTTAATGAAACATTTGTTACTAGTCACAGAAGCCTCAAAAAAGAATATTCTTAAAAATCCTCTTGATGATATGCTGCACCAGCTTGGAAAAAATGAACATGATAATCCACAATAACATGTACGTTTTCGGGTTCCCAGTACGTGCAATTGTGGCCGTTAATTAAACCATTCAATTTGAAAGTGGAAAGGTTATTAGAATGAATTTCTTTTGTCAAAACTTTGTTTGGCTATGCTCATTTATTCTAATGGATTTCACCTAGAAAGAAAAAAAATGGATACCAGTTTAAAAAGAGACGTTGACAAAACAATAAAATAATGTCTATAGATTTTATCAGATTTTGAAAATAAAATGTACGTTAATAAACACTGATTTAATTTTAGAATTTTTTGAAGCGTATATTTGTTTTGGGGAACACCTCGTGTATATATATATATATGTATATATATATATGATATATGAAAGCAGCTATAGCTAGCGTGCGATTCATGGAAAACAAATTCTAAGAATAAAACGAAGCACATGTGTCACAACGACCATATTATAAAAGGAAACGTTTTTTGACTGGTAAAGAAACAAAAGAGTGAAATAGAAGACCGTAATTGCTCAGGAGATTTGATCCTCCAGTGGCAATGAGACAGTATTCGAAAATATAGGAGTATTTTAACATACCGGTCAAATGTTGAACAGCTCGATTCGGGCTTTTCATTGCATGATTTTCTAAATTTTATAAACATCGAAACGTGACGCTCTTGAACTATAGTGTTCCCTTGCTACTTCACGGTTCGTTTATCTCGGACTCGCTATTTCGCGGGTTTTTAAAAAATAATAATGTAAAATATTTATCGCGGTATTTTCACTGTATCGCGGATTTTTGCGGTACTCATTCTGCCCATACGTAGTACGTGTTGTACAGTTATGTATATAAATATATATATATATATATATATATATATGACAAATTTTGCATTAAAAAATCACAAAATGTATAAAAATATAATTAAAATATTCATTTTAACACTAAAAGAATATTAAAAATTATAAAAAAATTACGATTTACAGTAAATACCGTGTTTACTCAGCGGATGAATACATCAAAACCGAACATTGGGATTTGCGCAGCGACCACTTGAGACACTACTTGCTGACGGGATTGTAAACAACACACAATTTGTTGACTGACGAAAAGCTACCAACCAGAGAATGCTGCTCTGTATCCTATTCGCTGATTGGCTCGGAAGTGTCGCATCCTGTTTTCTTTCTTTCGAGCGGAGCTTCCCCTCATCACTCTTTCATTTGACGTTAGCATCAGACAATCGCGTGTGTGGAGTTATTAAATGATATTATATTTTTATTGTCTGTGTGATATTGAAATAAATATAGCGTCCCTACAGCGCAAATTTTCGCTTATCACGTGTGGTCCTGGAACGTAACACCAGCGATAAGTGAGGGAACACTGTACTACGCACCGAAGGAACAATAATTTGGAATATATTGTGATCAATAGAAGACTGATGTCAACAGTGGCAAAGACTTCGATACACGACAAAGATCCAAATTAGCATATCTAAAGGCTCTTCTCGTTTAAATACGAACTGATTTTCATATTCAACCAGAATGCTCAAAAATTAGTAGACAGAAAATATTCATGTACCAGGGCTAGCACCGTTTTATTTTTGAATTTGTGCATCGTTGATTGACAGTTAAAAATGAATTTGTAATTTTTCATGATTCAATCGTATACAGTAGAGAATTTTAATTATAAACAGAGCAATAGAGGATTCAACTGTAAATTTAAATATGCGATTTTCTTGAAAGTCATACAAAATACAAATGTTGGAAGCCGTTACAACGATTATATTCTAGTAAACTTCTATTTGGACACTATTATCGACTCTGAATGTACTTACGACTTACTATGGGGTTTCGTAAGTAATTTCGACTTCACTAATTAACTTTATCATTTGACTTCTATCATTATGCAAAAGAAAATTACCTTGAAACATAACTCTTATGCATCAATATAGCTTGGATACTTTAGATGCACTTTGAAATAGTTTTGTTTGCTAATATGTAATACATTTTTATTTTGGTTACAGACAGTGAGAATAGAGGTTTCATATCAGAAATAATTGTTTTCAACAAGACATTTGGGCAAGCAATATTTGTTTTTATCATTTGCTACAGCTAACTGTCCCAACAGAAACAAGCCTGGTACTTGAAATATCCAAACTCTTAATGACAGGGCAATTCAGATTCTTCAGACTGCAGTGGCCGGCTCTACAAATCAACTTCTGATTTGAACTGACACACGATCAGAACTCACAGGGTAGTTATCCATGGCAGTATCCAGCAGCATGTCGCCGAAGAACTCGCGGCAGTATTGGGCAATCTTGGCTTGTTGGCGTGGATTGCAGTGATTCTCAAACGATAAAATTACAGGCCAATCTGAAGTTTTGAAAGCAGACTCAGCTATTGCCTCCAGAACTTCCTGCACACGTTGGACGAAAATAGTGATACTGACATAATTATAAGCACAAAGAGTTCTCATAGATGAGCTATAACATAATAAGAAATTCAAATGTAATACATGCAATGAATCGCTTTAGTCAAAGACTCCATGTTTAGATTCATATCGTGATAGTTATAGTACGTTTCGAAAATAGTGCGAGTCGCAGAGAATTAAAAATTATTCATCAATTAAAGGAAATATTATTTCACAGAGCATATGCGCATGAAGCTTGTTATTAATAAGTTGCAGGGAAAGCATAATACCATGAAATATATGCTGCTTTGAATTTTTCGTATGGAAAAATGCTCGCAAACAACGTTAGAAAAGAAGCGAATAACGCTGTTTTTTCGAGCTACACAAAGGAATTTTAATGAACATGTGTAATATTGTAATAGTCAAATTGGTACAGAAATATTATTTATACAAGAACAGGCCGAAATATCGCAAATTACTTTAGCACTGATCTCTGGCACGAGGGTGTAGCCGTGCACAACGATTGGCTCATCTATGCGACCGTTCCAGAAGTCGAGTTCTACGCAACGACAGCCCGCTAACAAGCACTGTCTGTAGATCTCCACTGACGACCTGCCCGTCAGCTGGTGACCTGCACACATTGAACAAGATTTAGTAATCCTTTATGAATAACTTGCATGACAAGTTGTGATCTCCGACCACAACTACGGTGTCAGGGAATAGATCCGATTTTCTTCCTCGTAAAGACTTTTTCTTTATTTCTGTGATCGGTCGATCCCGTTTAGTTTTTCAGTGTGCTACCCTTCTACCCCACAACTGGTAAGAAACTAAACAGTGCTGCAGAGTATTAACTCTATGACATTGGAACTTGGATTGGTGATATTTGTTTATTCTTGATTACACAAACTGTTTCCTTTCCTCCAAACTGTTTCCTCTTCGGCGGCGCCTTTCCCCGTGTCAGTTCAGCATAGGTGGATGACTTTAATAATTAGAAGAAATTAAACTCAGCTGTAGTTTGTCAGATATTCAGTTCCGAGCTTTCGGGGCCGGCTGAATATAGTTTCTGCTCCTGTAGAATCTGGCCATTCTGTTAGCGGCTATCCTTTCATCAATTAAATTAGTTCATTGAAGAACTTTGTATTTTGTGGTTATTATTCGTAAATTATTGGTAAATTCTACAAGTATTATTTATTTTTCCTCCTTAAACAGCAGTCGGGCAAGATTCTTCAGTCATTTCCTGTTAGATCCTGTAGGGTAAGAAATTATGCTCTCTAAATCTCTGCAACAACCTACTCCTCAGATGGTGTTCAGCGCCCATACTCTCAGCACTGTACATAGTTCACTATATACTCGAGACACAGTATGAAGATAAACAGCGAAAATACAACAACTCAAAGTATGAAATGATTTATTTCAACACAAGATTACAAAACACTCCAGAATTAATAGTAACGTTTTGAATTTACTTAATAATGGTTTACGTTGCTCTACGATGTTCCTCCCGCGTAACTAAGTTGTTTATCCCACTTTCTGAAAAGAAATCCTTTTTTTGTCTAAAGTACAATTAAAATTCGTTAATAATTTCTTCCCATTAAAATTTTTTCTTTGATTACCATAGTACATAAAATTATAATAAGTGGTTAGCAGTTGAAGAAATTAAATAGATGAGAATAGGGGAAAATTTCAAAATTTAAGTTGCATAACTTTCGATAGTATTGCGAGCAGTGCGTAGAATAGAATGAGGCTATAGGAACGAACCTTCTGGCCCATTCTTGGGTCGGATAATTACTTCGATAATTATTCGATTGTTTACCCAAGTTCCATACCGTATTTCTAGCCGCGTCAACCATGTCGGCAGCGGGATTCGAACCCGGGTCTTTCCGCTCGCAAGCAGATTCGCTCACCAGTCGACCAAGCTGGTGATAGTCGACCAAGCTGGTGATGTATCATGCGTAGGCAAGTATCATGATGGAAAACAATCAGGCCATTTCTTATATTCATTAAAACCATCAATCATTACCAACGAAGTCTTCAACGAAACAAACACACTCTAATAATAACCTAATCTAGCTATTTCTGCCCTTCACATAGAGAAAATTGTGTGTTAACAACAAGCAAATAAGTCTGTCAGAAACGCGTCATAATTAAGTATAGATTGAGCTTTAAACTGCACAAATAATGATTACTGCTCAATGCAAAGAAACCCGGAAAGTGCGGTCATTACACCACTAGTGGCAGACGTGAAATACTTGTACATACAATATGATATACAGATTTTGATATCAAAACAACATTTCATACAAATAAAATCAGCTGCTATATTTTAATGAAACAAGTGTACATACTGTATTTGCGTTACCATAGAAGTCGGACATTTATATCAAGTGGCATGAATTTTCACGTTCCAAATTATTTCATCTCGAAAATATCCTGAAAATTGCCCCAAATATGTAGCCCAAGTCTTCATCTTAAACAAAATTTTCCATTCACTGAGTAACATTCATCGTTCATCATCTTCCCATTCGTAGGGCTTCAGAACATTGGGAAAGTCTAAAAGGGCATTCAGGATGAAATTCTTACCAAACATGTACGTCAGATGACAAATATTTTGGCAATTTGCAGATTTGGGAAGAGATTTAGCTCAAACAGCTTAAGTTCAACTCCATGTCTTCCAACCGTGCAATTCTAGTTTAGGGACAGATTAATTTCTTGTCACATGGATCGCTATTGGCCTCCACACTTTGCAAACATGGCCCCACCTTAATTTCTCTTTCTGGACCTAAGTCATAGCACAGATCACCAGGTGTCAAATAAGCACTCAGGTAGAGTTGACACGTATTGTGGAGGACCTCGCAGCCAACATGAATGAGGAGGATGTCAGAAACTTTACAAGCCACGTAAGGAAAAGGGCAGAGCTGAACAGGAGTCAGCTTGAAGGACATTTTGAACATTTGAAGCAACAAATACAAACTTACAACTTTTGGCGTAACATTGTTACCTTAATTTCATTGAAAGACAGAGCTTAAATATTTTTCATGAATTATTGTCTTGATATCCCTTTCTGCAGAGCATACTGTAGTCTTCGCCACAGGTACTTTCTGAAGCAACATGGAAAATTTTATCAGCGAAATTGCATTCGTAATCTAACCATTACATTTCTTTTATAGTGCCATCCACTTTCACGTAGAGAAGTCTTAACTATCAGTACGTTTCTCTTGTAGTGTCATCTGTTTTACATATTATAAAATGAGGCATTCGGAACGAGCCGTTTGGCCTATTCTTGGGCCGATACCTCAGTCCCCCAAGTCCCACAGAGAAGTCTTGACTGCCAGGACGTTTCCTTGTAGTGTCATCAGCTTTCACATAAAGAAGTCACGAGTGCCTGTACGTTTAAAAAATTTCAGTCTTTGAGGCTGTCTGTGGTACCACCAACCTTCATATTTCAAGGTCTTTATTTATGTTAACTGATACAATAAGTTTGAATGATTCATAGTCAGCATTCTCATTTCAAACGGTCCGAATAAAAACCCTAATACGAAGTGAATTCAACTTATAACACCTGGGATTTTTTATCAAAGACTAATCACACGAAAAGTGTAAAACTTTAGTCACTTCTAGATGAAATCTCTCTGCACCCATGCACATTTTTCACAACGTCGACGCCATGATTCCATGGCCGCTGCGAACGCTTCTTTAGGAGTCTCGTTTGACCACTGAAAAATTGCTGATGCAATAGCAGTATGATTAGTGAATGTGCGATCATGGAGACTGTCTCTCATCGTTGGAAACGGCCAAAAATCGCAAGGGGTCAGGTAAGGCAAGTAGGGAGCATGAAAAATCACTTCAAAGTTGTTGTCACGAAGAAACTGCAGTGTTCCGTTCGCCCGATGTACTGGAGCGTTGTCTTGGTAAAAGAACACAATAAAGCCTATCCTAACCGTTTTTCACGCCATGCTGGAAAGAGCTTGTTCTTCAAACACCTTGGTTGGATGCATCTGTCACCGTAGTGCCCTTTGAAGCACAATGAGTTAGGATTACCTTGTCATTGTGCCAGAAAATGGCCACCATCATTTCTTCACACTTGCACTTATCAGAATTTTTTGGCGGCGGTGAGTGTATGTGCTTCCATTGAGCTAACTGGCGCTTCGTTTCAGAATTGAAAACGGCATACATGTATTGCCTATTAACACAAGCAATGAAAAGAAAGTCCCATTCATGCTATCATCATACGTCAGCAATATCAGGCAACATGCCACCCGTACAGCCTTGTGGTCGTACGTCAGCATTCGTGTCACTCACCTGGAGGACACTTTTCGCATTTTCAGGTCTTCATGCAGAATAGTGTGCACAGATCCCACGGAAATACCAACTTTGGAGGCGATGTGTTCACCACTCATACAGCAATCTTCCAAATCAAATTTCTCCACTCGCTTGATCATGTTGTCAGACCGGCTGGTGCGGGCTGAGATTGTCTTGGCTTGGTGTCGCACGATGTTCTACTTTTAAACTGGCTACAATCTTTGAACATTAGACACGTCCCTGGCACTATCACCACGTGTTTCACTCAACAGGTGATGAATTTCAATCGGTATCACATTACTTATATATAGAAAAGGAATGATTACACACTATTCTTAGAATCAAAACGTCGTCATTTTAAATAACTAAAAGTCCTCACTCTTGGCGCCCACGCTATTGTTCTGTGTGTTGTATAGTGCTGCCATCTCTGTGCATACATATTTTAAAACAAGCAGCATATTTTTATCTGTTTACGGTCCTGAGAAGAGACATAGGATGTGTTATAACTTGAATTCACGTCGTTTTAAAGATCTCTTGTGTTTCATACAGTGTTTGATATATCATATTCCAGAAATTAAAAATTTTATATACATATTTGACAGTTTGGGCTGTGGAAAACATTTTGTCTCTGTTGTTATCAAATATCCACTACGCAAAAAAATCTCGCTTGAAGTGAACTTTCTTCAAAATGTTCTCAGTGATCAAAAACTACCCGGACTAGGACATCTTAAGAGAAATTGGAACTCAAATTTTGTTATTAATTTTTTGAGACTCCACTGCCGATTTCCATATTAGGCTTAGTATTATTCCCACTATCAAGTGCAAGTTTGTAATTTCAGATTTCAGTTCTCGTTGGTTTCAATAAATCCTTGTCTTTTTCCTTTAGCGACCGATTGAATTTTAGGAACAAGAAAAAATGAGGGCGAACGAAGTCTGCCAAGTAAAGTGACAGCAGGCTTGTGAAACATTGTGTGTAGTCAAAAAAAGCACCAAAAGAAGCTCTCTGACATATGTGCAGATCTTTTTCGATGAACTGCGTCATCGAAACTCCGATGTACATACATTTGAGATAATACATATGTACGTCACTGTACGGCTGGGTGAACATTTTTCGTTGTCAGTTATTTCGCACTGAAACAACTATCACCGTATTGATTTTGCTCTCACTCTCGTTTGCTCTTTTGGGTCATGGAAAAAAAATTCCCTCGAAAAAACTGGGGCTTAGTTTAGATTCATTTTTTTAGCATAACTAAAGACCTACGTTTCATCACGCTTATTGTTTTCTTGAAGAAACTTCAATGAATCTCAGCAAAATGATTATTTTGCTGAGATTCATTGAAGCTTCTAGAGTAGCTGAATAGCCAACTCTAGAGTAGCTGAGGCACGACTTTTTCTTTGTTCAGTGAGAGAAGTTTTGGCACAGACTTGGAGACGCGTCTCTTATCCAAATCGGCCGCCAATATTTAGCCAAAATGAAGAACAATTTTTTCGTAATTCACTTACGTAAGTGATTCTTAGAGTGTACAGCACAGCGTTGAACATTTTTCTAATTATGGATTTTTTTAGATAATTTTAAACATTCTTACGACTATCTTTACACTGTTTTTAATATTCTTAATAATGGAGTGAAATGTATTTAATTTTCTTCGAACACTTGGTGCAGATCCATGCAAGTTCTTGTGCCAATTTGACACAAGTTAGACACCCAATTTGGCCTTCATTACGTACATGATACCGAAAAAATGTTCATGGCACTACAATAAACGAGCAGTGCGAGCCCAGTTCATTTAATTCCAGCACATAAGTTGCAAGGTCCAAGGTTAATCAGTGTCATTAGGCATTATTCTCTCTTGTTTTTCTTCGAAATTCGTACTGCATTCTACGCGTTTTTCTGATAGCTAGTTTGAACAGCATTGTCTAACGATATCACCAGTAGAAGAAAGGCTGATTACTCACCGATGAGGTAGGTGTTGTGAGAGGAGTTGATGAAGTAATGAGAAAGGGGTTTGTCCATATCGTGGCACAAATCGAGCTTATCTCTCGAAATGATGATGTTGTCGTCACTCAGGATATAATTCAGGAAACCGTCACAGCTCAGTACGTCTGAAAAAAACGAATAAGTTTCACTGAAAATCAGTAACCCCGATCCATGGGAGTCTAAAAGATGTTGAGATTTTTGAAGTAAATTCAAATCACATAACGATAGACGATTCGTAATAATAAGTATCCAATCAAAACTTTCGCATTGATCTACAAGTGTGCCAGGTCTTGCTACAAGATGCCAGTCCTATGCAAGCTTACCTACCACATGTTGGGGCTGTAACTGCACTTAGATTGCCAACTTTAAGCAGATCAGCAAAAATCTTAGACATTTTATCAATTCTTCGTTCAGCGTTAAGACGTCAACAATGAATAGTCAATTCATCGGGAGATTCATACAGGCACAAAGAAATCAAATGAGCGCAGGATAACGGCCGCAGTGGTGGCCGAGATCTGGCGGATATCTGGATATCGTCATGGGAGCCCACAAAAATTGATGTTAACCCATTTCATGCGGTAGGGCGCCTGCTAAAATCTGCAAAAATTGTAACCGTCTATATGTAGTCATCACCGCTGTTAGCGACTGTCAGTTTGAAGCATTATATTTAGTGTCTCCGCTAAATAGGAGAGCAGGCTTGTGACTATACAGGCAGGCTTGTGTATATAGTCGCTTCCGCTTAATAAGACCGTTCAATTTGATGTAAACATTTCAAATATATAAGTAAGAAACATCAATATCACTATTGTATTTTATTCCGCATGATGCTTTGCACAAAATGACAAAAAAATTTTTTATTTTGGTTAGATATTAATATGAAAAAATTCATGTTTTTATCAGTAACTTGAGTGTTTTTCTAGTCAGTAAAGCACAAATACATATTTCAGTTATGCAAAAACATATCGTTCAGCCATAAAAATAAGACCTTATTTATCAAATGTGAAATGAAAAACCGAGCACATGAAAATCTGAAAGAAATACTACATACATCACTAGATTAAACTTAGTTAGTCAAAATGTATCTATATATTTCATTTATACAAAAATACTGTTTAGTAACAAAAAATAAACATTTTATTTATCAAAAATGAGACTCTTAAACCGAGGACATCAAAAATGCCATTTTTTTCAGCAAATATGAAATGAAATTCTTAAAATGAACATGTAAAAATAACAATCTGTTGATTTAAACTGAATACATATAACATGTAAAAGCATGAAAAATGTCTGATACGTTACGGATCATTCTACAGATCACCAGGTAAACGTTCTAAGAACTACAATAATCTACTGACATCACCTTCATCATCTACCTAAGTTCAGTTTTCTTTTACGAGAATAAAAAGGTCGAAAATATGGGTATATTATCTGTAAAAAAAGATAAAATATATTGGTGAAGACACGAAATGTAATTAAATTGAAGATCACGAAATATGCGAAGATAAAAGTTATTCAAAACAGTGGCAGCGAAGCAAGAGAAGCAGCACGTGTACTGATCATCTTGACCCGCTGCCACGTACCAATCCTCATAATTTCATTTATGACACTGGCCATGATTGCGCTAATTGACAATGAAATAAAAGTAAAATATACCAGATGCCTCTATTTTATACACAATCTATATATCATGACAGCCGGTAAACTGTAACATCAAAAACAAGGTAGTAACTATATATGTACATATAGACGCTCCGCTGAATGGGATCATTCTTGGGAGGAAGATCTATATATGGTTCCGCCGCTTGGAATGGGTTAATTAATAGTAGGTAGCGCAAACACTCAGTTAAAGACATGCATTAATCAACATTTTCAATACATGTATAGGTATATATATATATATATATATATATATATATATATATATATATATATATATATATATATATATATATATATATATATATATATATATATATATATATATATATATATATATATATATATATATATATATATATATATATATATATATATATATTAGGTCGAACGAAATTATAGTGAAAGTATAGGGGCTATATTGAAGTTCAAAATGTATCGCTGTGAAAATACACCTTATAGATCAACAAATTTTCTTTTACATTTTCAAATTCTATTTTATCCATCAGTAAGCCGATATGTGTACATCCCATTTCTAAATTCCTTTTGATTTCGATGCGTAACCTGAAATCGTTTTCAAGTTCTTTACTTGACGACAACTTGAGACCATTCAAATGGTTCTGCAGTCAATGTGATAATTATCATGCATGAGCAAGGTCAGGAAAATGTACAGGATGAAGCAATATTCCTCAAACGGGCTCTTCCAAGGAATTTTTCTTTAATTTGGCAGTATGAGAAAGGTTGTCATCTGAGGATTTTTCTGCCTACTAAGATAAGAAAAGTCATTTTCGGGTCAAAGAAATTACCCCTTTGGATGCGAGAACCTCATCCGTTACGACTTATTTCATCCACTAGGCAATCCCCCGAACTGCTTAGAATGGATTTTAATTGTTGTATTTATATTGATGTTGCGTAAAATTTTAATCCAATGCAATTTTTCGAAAGGACGAACACAGAAGTGGTTACAAATACGGCTTATGAAGAATATTTTCACAATCTGAAAGGAAAAGGAAAAATCATAGTTACTCATATCAGAATTTCTAAATGAAGACAAGAGACACTACTTGAATATATGCAGTCTAAAATTTCATCAAGAAAATCGAACAGTATCATACTTTATTCTAACGTGATACTTGGCAACCTCATTCCGATAGACTAACCAAATTGCATTACTCAATACAAGTCATCAATACCATCGACTAAAGGTAAGATATGTACGCATAGCACTACGAACTGATATCATTTGGCGTTCTACTAATCATTTCTTCACTTCAACTCTGTTTGCACAAGCACGACACATGAAAAGTAAATATTTAGCAACGGCTGATAAATTTTCACTTGAAATTTACGTTGAGCACTAAAACAAAACAATAGCTGCATTTCAAAGATTAACTCTTATTATAGCGGAAAGTGAGATGCAATGAAATTATTATCAACAGCGGCGGCGGAAATATATTGAATATTTATAAGCCTTAGTAACTCATGAAAATTAGCATAGAAGACATGGAAATTAATGTGAGTTACGTTGTGCCCGAGTAGCCATCCAAAAGTTCTGATCGAACACGAGTGACACGTTTCAATTAGGCATCAAGAAGTGTATTATGTGCAAGCAAGATATCCCCTGAATATAACGCAATGAATGTCACTTGAATTTATGATTGACATTAATATTATCTATAGTTTACCAAATGATGTACCTAAAAATACATAGAAAGAGTTATTTGCTGTAATGTGAATCAATTTTTGATAACTTGAGCTCGAGAATTTGAGAAATAGAATAGCAACGAATTAAAAATACACAAACTACGGGTTGGAGTATATCTCGAAAAGGACATCCGAACAGTCAACACCGTGCCTTTCCGAAATGTTTACAGACCCAGACTGTCGCCATTAGAGCTACGAACTTTGGGCAGTGTCGGTTTCCAATCACACGCGAAAGTCACAACAGGGTGGGGACTACGAACATGAGACCTGGAATTTTAAAGGAACAATCTAGAGCCCCACGTACTCGTCATTCCTGTGCTCCGAGTCAGTGCAAAGCGCAACCACTTTTGCAACTAAAAATGTTCATTATGCAGAGAAATCACAAAAAAAACACATCAACAACAGGACGTTTTTTATTTGTTTCCACCGCAGGGCGCAAAGTTAATTTGTTGCCTAGAGTGGTTAAACTCATCTTGAAAACAATGACGTCAGGGAGGGGGCTGGCACTCACGCCTGAGTGGCGCGCCAATAGCCGCGCAGCTCCGGGGATTTGTTCGGCATCAAAGGAGCCTTAAATTGCGCAACTCACTCGGAATCGAGGCGCCCCAAAAACATAAATAGGACAGCTTTGAAGGTCGCTACGAAAAATGTGCCAAATATTTTGTTGCCTTCAGAGAAATTAGTTCAAACTTTAGCCTATTGCCAAGTAGCAATCATGGAGAGATCATCAAGCTGCAGTAAGCTAAGATTTCTAGCGAGACGGGAGACCACGGAAAAGAGGAGTCTTTCAAAGAAGAATGAAAAAATTTTCGTTAATGATGCTGACTCATTGGATTTCCTACGACACCGGACAAAGTACGCTGTTAAGTTTATACTTCAAAATCTGTTAGAGGCCTACGCTCATTTTTTTCTGTTTCTCCGACCGATATTTGGTAACTTCAACATTCCAGATATATGCTATGAACTATATCTTGAATAATTGCTGATACTAAAATTACAACAACACTTAAAGCTGAGATTAACGAGCAGTTTAACTAAGTGAAACACTGAGAACAGTTTTAACTAATTAAATAATGAAAGTTATGCGAGAAAACGCTGATGTAAACGTAGCAGTCGTTCATTGGATGCCAAGGCCTCCAAATTGCACGTCATTACGTTGGCCGAGTTAATTACAGCGAGTAACAAGAGCTGTGGTTGAAGTCGTAAGTACGAGACAAGCATGTTCGTAACGACCGTCGTCGAGAGTAATCAAGCTCTCCGGAGGACACCCAACACAAGAATGATGACGTAAATCGACCCTCAACATGACCTCAACTTCTCACCTCGGGACACATGCCATCAGTGCAAGGGGTCACACCGTGGATGAGAAAGTCAATGCTACGAACACTGCTGCTTAACATATATTGCACTGTTCTTCCATAGACTAAGTAACTAATTTAACCTGATTATACTCGGGCGAATATTGCATGACATCTAACATTACACGAACGAATGATAATACTTACGTTCTTACAGTTAAAACATGTAAAAAAGTTCTGCAGCTTCCCAAACGTTGCCTAGCGAAAGCGACGCTATCGATGCTCAACAAAACACTAAAAAAAGCGACAGTCAAGATAGGTGGTTGAAATGATTTCTAGATCGATGGTAACTGAATTTGAGCGGCTGGAAGTTAGAGAATTTTCTGAAGCAAGATTTGGTGGAATTTGGGGGATGGTGTTTAGGAAACTTCAAGGGATAATACAGCTAGAATGGAGCACAAACGGCGATATCAACTTTGAGTAACAGGTGTTACAAACAAGTTTAAGTGTAGTGTCTAGTGCAGTAGTTCTCAAACTCTTTCCACTTTGACGCACTTTCAATTCTACAAACAATTGAAGGCACGCTATGTACAAAATACGACAAATAAATTATAATTAAGTCAGATTCCCCAAAAAAATAACGGAATTACTAATAGAGAAGTAAACATACCTGAGGTTAATTTATTCCAGTGTTCATGGGAAACATGAGCTTGATAAGTCCTGGCAATTTTTTAATGTTTAGGGGCATGTTTGAAAGGCAAACACTTATTTCCAAGCCAATGCATGCCAAAGATCCTTTCTATTTGCACTTAATTGTGGCAAGGGTGGAAAGTCCCAGTTCACATAAATATGAGGTGAAAAAGTGTAGCAAAACGGTCAGCGCTATTTTAGATATCAACTTAATGTCTTCTTTGATGGAAATCCAAAATTTTTCATGAGACCATTCGTATTTAATCATCAATCCACGATGTCAGTCAATCGACAGCCAGTTCTTCAGCCAGTTCTTCTTCTGTTAATGTTAAACTAAAATCACTTGAAATTTCAACAAAGGGAGTTCTAATCCAGACATATGGCGCAACGTCAAGTGATGGAAAATAAAAACCGTGTTTTCCTTCTAAAATTGTTAAATGATCTACTATCATTAGAAGCATTTCATTTTTGGATGTACTACTTACGGATGGAAACATTTCTAGATTACTTTCGAACTTATAATTTCTAAATCTATAGTTTTCTCTCAAATGCTTCCATTTTGTGAATGGATGTGTGAATATTTTCCTCGTTCCCTAGCACGCCAGTGTTCAAAATACTGAGATGCTAAAATATGTCTGCCAAACAAAGTAACTTGATAATCCAAAAAAAACACAGGTAAAAACTTTTCCCCTTGATAGCCACCTCACATCGGCGTGTAAAAGCAGCCGTCTGTGTTGAAAATCCATATCGATGCAAAACTGTTCGAATAACCGCGACTTGACAGGCTTCGTTCCACTAAAGTTTACCGTGAGAAGAACTTGATCTAAGACTTCTCTGAATTTCTTTCCTAATGATCGTGTCATCAAGGTTTCTCTATAAAGAAAGCAGTGAGTTACAGTGACATTCTTGTTACATTTCTCAGCAAAAGATATAAGACCCTTGATACAGCCTACCATGGAAAAAACTCTATCTGCACAAATTCCTATTCACGACTTCCATGATAACGGTCATTTATCAAGGTAGGTATTCAGAATGTTACAAACGTTATCTTTTGCAGTCACACTTAATTCTTTGCAGCAAAGAAACTGATTTGCTATTGGATCTTCATTAATGAAACGAATGAATGCTGAGAGTTGAGCCTTGGTAATGTCTGTTGACTTATCAACTTACTGTACAAGATCTGAACACTGGAATTTATTACCACATACATTTTTCTCAATATCAGAAGACATTTTTAAAATATGCCTTTGAACTGTATTGTTGGACAGAGGTGTGTTGCTTATTTTCAGTGCTGCAAGACTTTTCAGACAAAATAAGTGACTCACCTAGAGTGTGAGCTTTCAGATTTGGTGCGATCGGTTTTGAGCTTAGTAGAAAGCAATTTGAGCTTACTTGAGAAACAGTTAATATACTTTTGAAAAAATTTGTTGCTTTCGCTTGGTGTGTAGACACTTTTTCGAAATAACTTGTGGGTTTACCTTGTAAATGAGAGTGCTTGCTTTTAAAATGTTTAGTAAGCTTACTAGGAAGTATTGATTCATTTACCATTTATATTCCACAAAGCGAAACGGGATGGGATAATCTTCACTTCCAGTCCAAGGAAAACCAAAACTTAAATAACTATTATCGTATTTGCGAGTCGATCGCGGTTTTGCTTTCTTGAAACTTTCCACTCTGAAGTTTTGCTCTCTTTCAGGATTATATTCATCAGTGTCATATTTCTTTTTAAAAAGCCTATCCATTTGTATGAGTGTATTATTCCAAAACTAGTAACAAGCACGATACTGATGCTCTCGTCGTCATTTTATCTTTATAAACACGACTAGTGCAGTAACAATGCCTGCTAATGCAACACTGCCGTACAGGGCAAGATACGCAGTGGCAGTGCTGACAAGTCGAGAACACGTTCGTTACGTGTTTCAAACGCGTACAAAATCTGCCTACGGGAGTGTAGCTAGTAGTTCCCTGCAGGAAAATAGCAGATAATTATCATAATAATATTGTGACGAAATAGCAGAATATTCGTAAGTAAATGGTATAATATGCTAGCATACATTTCTTTCATACGCAGGTACATATTTTAGGTATTGCACGGGGCGCACCTAGACGACCTCTGGGCCGCACCAGTGGGCCTGGGCTAACACTTTGAGAACCACTGGTCTAGTGCAAACACACTAGCAATAGTGTTGAATGTTTAAATGTTCCACCTTGAATGTGTTCAACTTTAGTATATTTAAGGTTACTGTGTAACGCTGTGATGTAAC